>CBVK0103108819.1:0-10299 GCA_900067695.1 Picea abies
TCCCTATACATCTATTTAAGAAGGGTTGTTACATACACCCACCCTTTAGGAAACTTCATCCCAAAGTTAAGGTATCTCATGGTACAAAGGAAAAGAAACAGGGTTCAAACATTCATAACAATTAACCGACATTATTAGTAAGTAAGTCAAGAAAGCTCATACATACTAGTGTACATGTACAAGAAATGCATGTGTAGCTAGTACATACAAGTGTCGTGCATGTACTAATAATCAATAACTATCACCCTTTAGTAACTTATGTATGCATCCAATCCAGTCAACAAGACTAGTCTTTTATAAAAGAGAATAAACCAACCAAATGTTTGAGAAATCCTTTAATTACAATTATCCGGTTCAACAATTTTATTAGACAACTGTGGTTTAGTTACATAATTATGAATATTCATATATACACATTTTCTTTTTAGAAGGGATAATATTAAATTCCATCATAAGACAAATCTCCATACTTTCTCAACTATTTCTACTCATCCTTTCTCTCTAACTTACTTCCATCTCCATTCCCATCCTTCCTCTGTTGGACTATCTTGGAGCATCAACTATATTGACCTAACTCCAAATAGAACCCGTAAGCGGGAGTGTCACTATCTCGACCAAGCTTCCCCAGCAGGCAACTGACATTTATCATCACACGTCTTGGAGAGCGTGAGCTAACATCGTCCTCCCATAACTTCAGGTTTCAGAGGATACATGGTGGGAAATGCATCCACCCCTCCTAATCATAACTAGGGTCCACACCCTACAATGGAATATACAGTGGCACCATGTTGTTGGGGGTTTTGTCATCATTTATTCAGTTTTGGGCAGTGTCATCACCTGAAATCCTGCACTGGTCCACATATCATAGCAATGCATCCAAACCAATATAATTTCGCATACAATATTCATACCATAATGTTTCTTGGCTAGTGGTTATGATATCCGCTTTCATCATCATTACGTTGGCTATTTCATAGCCCATAACCTGCAGATTAGTCTGTAACACAAACTCATACATTTCTATGCATTATCATCATGTAATTGCATACAATCATCATTTCTATTTGGTATCCTTGTACCAACAACTTAACATCAAAGTTTTTCAGTTAAAAATAGATCTCATAATATCCCATAATTCAATTTCGACACCCATTCATAAGATTATCATTTACCAAAATAGATTGCATCATATCCAACATCATTCTAATAGCATTTAAACATTCATTAAATTCACATTCTCACAATATGTCACATCATATACATCATCATCAATAACATTTAAACATTCATAAAATTTACATTCACATAATAGATCGCATTACATACATCAACATTAATAACATTTAAACATTCATAAAAGTTCATACATTTTAAAGTTTAAGTGTATCACTTAATAATTCATTGTGACTAGAAAATAAAGTATATAGGCCTCAGGTAATCCTGGCTGTCTAAGTCAAAAGGTGGTGTTACACACACCCAACCTTCGAGAAACATATTCTTGAGGTGGTCAAAAATGTGAGGGATAGTCTCGTTGTAGTGTCTTGGCGTCTTCCCAAGTAGCAGATCCTGGACTATACTTGTCCCACTGGACCTTAACTTGGTCTACCAGACGGTTTCTGAGCTATCGGACTCTACGGTCCAATATGGGTAATGGTTCTACCATGAGAGTTCCCACGTCCGATACCTACAATTCCTTCCAATTTAGTTTATGTGATTCATCAACAATATAATGATGTAAAACAGATACATGAAAAACATTATGAGTTTTATGCAAGTGGGGTGGCAGTATGAGATGATAGGCAATGGGTCCAATTTTCTCTTGGATTCTGAACGGTCCTATAAATCAAGGTGACAACTTTGTCCCCTTCTCGAACCGTATGGTACTCTTATTAGGCCTGATATGAATGAAAATCTGGTCTCCCACTTCATAACTTCAGTCGGTCCTGTGTGCATCCGCATAACTTTTCTGCCTATCCTGTGCTTCCTTTAGTCTCTGCCTAATTTGAATCACCTGTTCCTCCATCTCTTGAATCAATTCTGGCCCAACTGTTACTCGGTCTTCTAGTCTATCCCAACTCAATGGCGTTCTGCATGGCCTTCCATACAAATCTTCGTAGGGTGGCATTCTGATGGAGCTATGAAAACTGTTATTGTAGGCAAACTCTACCAAAGGTAGGTATTTCTCCCACTGGGTTTGATTATCCATGAAATACATCCTAAGCATGTCTTCCATGACTTGATTTACTCTCTCATTTTGCCCATCTATTTCAGGATGATAAGCTGTGCTTAAGTTCAACCGAGTGGCCAACACTGACTGCAAACTTGTCCAAAACCTATAAGTGAATATGGAGTCCCTATCTGAAATGATCTTCTTAGGTATCTTGTGCAAACGGATAACCTCGCTTACAAACACACATGCCACATCAGTGACATTGTGAGTGTCTCTAACCGGAATAAAATGAGCATTCTTGGTTAACTTATCCACTATCACAAGAATGACATTGTGTCTATGAGATGTGAGTGACAACCCCACAACAAAATCCATAGAGATGACTTTCCACTTGGAGATAGGAACATCATGTGGTTGTAGAAGGCCTGCCAGGTGATGGTGGTCAGCTTTCATTTGTTGACATTCTAGGCACTTGGCGATGAAATGGACTACATCATGCTTCATGCCTACCTAGAAGAAGAGCTTCCTCATATCTATGTACATCTTCTTCACACCCGGATACACACAATAAAGTGATCTATGGGCTTCCTTCAGTATGATTCTTCGAATATCCCCATTCTCAGGGATGTACATCCTTCCTCGATATCTTAACAGTCCGTCTACTTTCAGACTATATCCTTCATGCTTTGGATCTAATTGCCTCCCGCTATGGAGCTTTGAAGTAACCTTTAAATACCAACTGTCTCCTTGGAGTTGTGTCAACACATGTTCCCTCATATTGACCTTTAAGGGTACCAAGGAGAAGATATGTGGTCTCCTACTCAAGGCATTTGTGACCACATTTTCCCTTCCCTTGATGTACGAAATACCAAAATCGTACTCGCTCATAAACTCACTCCATTGCCTTTGCCTAGCATTCAGATCCCTTTGAGTGAAGAGATGTTTTAAACTTTGATGGTTTGTTTTGAGTTCAAAGTTTCGCCCCACAAGATAGTGCCTCCAAAGTTTCAGAGCTAGCATTACAACTGCCAACTCTAAATCATGAGTCACGTATAGCTCTTCGTGTTTCTTCAACTTCCTAGACGCATAAGCTATCACTCCTCCATCTTGCATTAGCACGGCCCCCAACCCTTGCTTCAAGGCATCTGTGTAGACTGTGAAGTCCTTTTCCATATTTGGCACTTGTAGAATTGGTGCACTAGTTAGTAACCTCTTAATCTCAATGAATGTACTATCACATTCTTCTGTCCATTCATACCTGACCCCCTTGCGTTGCAAAGTGGTGATGGGTTTCGCTATTTTTGAGAATCCTTCCACAAATCTCCAGTAATAACCTGCTAGCCCCATGAAGCTTCTCACCTCATGGGAACTTTTCAACACTGGCCACTCCATAATGGCCTTTACCTTTTCTGGGTCCATAGAGATTCCTTCACTGGAAATGATATGACCTAAATAGTGAATCTCTTTCTGGAAGAACACTTCGACAACTTCCCATACAATTTGTTCTCTCTAAGACAGGACAACACTACTCGTAAGTGTTCCTCATGTTCTCTTTCGTTCTTGGAATAGATGAGGATGTCATCTAGAAAGACTTGTACAAATCGATCTAAGTACTTCCGGAATACGCCGTTCATGAGGCTCATGAATACTGCTGGCGCATTGGTCAATCTGAAAGGTACTACGACGAACTTGTAATGTCCAAACCGAGTTCGAAAGACATTTTTTGGGATATTGCCTTCCTTAATCCTTAACTGATGATACCTGGATCACAAATCGATCTTTGAGAATACCATCACTCCTTTCATCTGATCGAAGAGGTCATCTATTCGCGGCATTGGGTACCTATTTTTCACTGTAGCACGGTTCAAGTCCCTGTAGTCTATACACAGTCGTAAGGATCCATCCTTCTTCTTTACAAAAATTACTAGTGCACCCCAAGTTGAGACATTGGGCCTTATTAGCCCTAAGTCCAGTAACTCTTTCAACTGCATTTGCAATTCACAAAGTTCCAGCGCTGTCATCCGATACGTAGTTTTGGAAATTGGTTTTGCACCAGGTTTTATCTCAATAGTAAAATCAAGCTCCCTCTTAGGAGGTAACCCTTGTATCTCGTTCGGAAAAACATCCTTAAATTCTAACAATACTGGGTACTGATCCAATGAGGGTCCCTTCCTTTCGTTCACTCCTTCCACTACATATAGTCGACACTCTTATCTCAAGCATTGCTTAACCTTCATAGTTGAGATAAAGCATAATGACACTTTTCTCCATACACCCTGGATCTCTACTGGTCTTCCCTCATCGTCGACACAAAGCATTCTCTTTGCGAAACAATCTACCAAAGCTCGGTGAGCTGCTAACCAATCCATTCCAATGATTAGGTCATATGCCCCGAGAGCAGTGACTACTATGCAATTATCAACGTTAGGTCCTACCGCTTGTTTTTTCCCCGAAGCCATCTCAACTTGTTTAAAGTCATCGTGCTTGTAGGATGCCAACCCACTCTTTTCTAATGTAGAAGGTGAAATGAAACTATATGTCGCACCAGAATAAAATAAAATCTTTACATTTATATGATTTAGCATACCAGATGACTGCACCACCATGGATTGATGTTCGGCCTAGCAATTATTAACTGTTGCGTAAATTTGGTGGCTTCTACTTGCTCTCCCCATCAGTGCCTTTCCTTCTCTATGCACGAACCCTGATTGTAACTTTGGGTAGTCATGCTGGTAATGGGGTCTTTCGCACCCCCAACAGGTAACACAAGATTGAACCTGTGCACTATTATGTGACTGTCTCTGAAATGAGTTCCTTCCCCTGGAACCCCTGCCCCTACTAGTTGTTTCCTGCGTTGGCTGTTGACCTGTCTGTGTCGTTGGTGATGAACGAGTTGCTGCATTCGCTGCCATTGAAATCCCTGCGGCTACTGTTCTTGGCATGACTCTATTACCATATGGCGGTGGCCTTGAGCCCCCTCCCCTGGGAAATGTTCTAGAGGCCTTCTCGACGAATCCAGGACGATGCGGAAATGTCGGTCTTGTACTCCCGGTTAAGTTCATGTGTTCCTTCGCATAACGCGTATTTTCCATAGCTTCTACTACCGAAGACGGTTTCCACATCCATACCATAGCTCTTATCTTAGGGTTCAATCCATAGACGAAGCGCTTTGTCTGTCGTTGGTCATTATCCATATACGAAACATATTTGACCAATTCCATAAATCTGATCTCATATTCTTCTACAGTTTTGTTTCCCTATACTAAGGCATGCAACGCCCCTACCTATTGTTCCTCATAGTAGGCTAGTAGATATTTTCTTCAGAAACTCTCTTCAAAAAGTTCCCAAGATACTGTGTCTGGGGTAAGATGCAGTTTTCTTTCTAGGTTACCTCACTAGTTCAAGGCACTATCTCTTAACTAAAATATTGCAATCTTCGCCTTTGAGTTGGATGCATAGTCCCTTAAGGAAAAACACCTTGTCATGCCTTCCAACCATGCTTCCATGCATTCACTGGCGCGACCCCCGGAAAACTCCGAAAGTTTGATCTTCTGCAATTCTTGAGTGATATATTCGGGCAGAGGTCCTCCCCCTGAATCCCTTGACGCTTTTGGATTACCCGTTCCAGACGGTGGGGGTTCCACTTCGGTCCCTATTGGTTGTCGCCCCTTTAAAGTCTCATTAATGGCCTCCAATGAGCGCAGTATGAGAGCTAGTTTGGGCGATGGTGGTGGCGGCGCTGGTGGTGTTGGCGGGGCCTACGACAATGCTCCCCTGTCTCGATTCCCTCGAGTCCTAACCATCCTGTATACTTTAACCTGCATCAACCAAAGTTGTCAGGGTGAGTTCAAGGATGATTCAAATTGGTGCTAATCAAACTAGAAACAGGGTTAGGCGTAAGTTTTTCTTTACTTGTCTATAAACAGACATTACTCTCTTTAGGGGATTGGCTAGGTTAGGGCTAAAGCATTTAAGTTTGATTTCTTCCCCTAAGAAAACTATTGACTCCCTTGCCTGATAGTTGTGCTAGCCTTGCACCATACTCGCCAATTCCTCTAGCTTACTTTTCTAGTGTGTATGCCGCCTCCTTCCTGTTTGTCCTAGTCTAAGTCCTTTAAACTTTTTGCTTACAACTAAATATCCTCCGATGTTTGACTCGTGAGCTTTCCTTGGCACGTTGTACATATGTGTTGAATTGCGTGTCTCAGGAGCTGCAGGTGCGAGTCTTTAAGGATTGTAGAGTGGCTTTCAAGCATTGGAGCTTAGCGCTTGGCTTTGACTAGTGGAATGGAATGAAAGGGCTCAACGATTGGCTCGATGAATTGTGTGTAAGGTCTCGTGAGCCTGACGCTTGGATAATCAAAGTTTATACTTCAGAATACACCCTATTACCATTAATCTATTTAAGTATAAGAATTTATTTGTAAAGACTCATGAGTGCACGTTGGCGTTAGTGCTCTTCTTAAGGTGCTTCGCTTGGTGGGTGGTCTTGGGTTCAAAACCCATGGACCCTCTAACATTTTAATTAACTTTAATGTAGTTTAACTTTACACTGAATACACAATTAATTTAATTAAAATTTTAATTTTTTAAAGATAATTAACTTTAAATTAACTTAATCAACTTTAAATTAATTTAATTAAATTAACCTAAATTAACTTTACACTAAAATAAAAATTTTTTTAAATGAGAACATACGCACAATTTATAAAAGAAATTTAAAATTTAAGAAAATTGAAATAATTTAAAAACAAGTGCAGGCACGCATGGATTCCACGTGCCCACCTTGCTTCCTCCAATGCCTTTCCCCTATCTAAACCGTAACTATTCCTTAACCCTACTTCCTATTTTCCTTACTATTTCTTTTGGCAAGGTTCTGGTTATGTGGTCGGCCGCCATGGCCTTCTCTCATGGTTTCTCCTCCTTGTTTTTCAGGTGATTGCTTGGTTTTTGGCATTGGTCGCTAGCTTGTATTGTCTCTGGCATTGGTAGAGGAAGAGAAGTGTGAAGAGTGTGGGTAGAAGAGGCACCATCCATGCCAGACGAGTAGGCATATTCATTCCGTCGGTTTATCTTTTGTCTCGGTTCAATCAGACTGCATTTTTCATGCTCAAACTTTTATTTTGCTGTATCCGTAGTGCACCCTTAGCGGTCCTTGTGTTTTTTCTTTTTTTTTTGTGCCATATTCTTGCATATGGTAGTAGGTTTTCGGGCTGCGTTTGGTTGATATGATTGGATCTTTGTCCTTCCCTCTCATGGCCACAAAGGTGATTGGTTGTGTTACAGCCCGACTAGTTTCAGATGTCTATGACGCATTGGGTGGACTCTTTGCCTTTCTCCCCCCATCTCACAGATCCTCTGCGTGTCTCGTTCTGCAATCAGATCGGCAACAGATCACATTTTTTTTTTTAGCAAAAATGCTCTTTTCTGATACAATGTGCTCTTTGCTAGTAGTCTATTCACTTGTGCTTGTCTTTGGCACTTGGGCATTGGCTTGTGACCTTCGTTGTGGTTGTAAGCTTGAATACTTTGACATGTGACTTTAAGCGGAGTAACCAACTCGGGAGAAATCCTCTTTTTTTTTGGTTACCATTATATTTTTTTTTATATTTCTTTACTAACATTTTTTTTTGTTAGGGTTTGCAGGGTTTCCGAATTGAGGATTGATGGAGTTAGTAGGATTGGTTGGATAAAAATCTTGTGGTTTACTAGGTTGTGTCGGAGAGTAGGCATTCGAAATCGGTGAAAAAGAAGGGGCGTTAACATTAAATGTAAACAATGGGGCATTTGTGTTCAATCTTGAATGCATCGGTGATGTGGCAGTTGAAGAATGCGAAGGATGAGCATCCATCTCCTCCCATGAGTCTGGTTCAAACATTCTCGGGTTTTTATAAGGATCGAAGTTCCGTCAGTTCACCAAAAATATACCAAATCAATGCCCTGCTCCGCCGAGTGATTCTGTGCTTCTTTCTGTGAGTTATCGTCACACTTTGTGAGCTTACAATGGATATGTCAGGTATGAATCCATTGTGTAGGTTTTTTTTTTTTTTTTTTTTTTTTGGTTTTTTTTTTTTTTTTTTTTTTCTGCCATCTGCTCGACCCAATAGTGCCAATAACAGGACCGTGGCCCCTCATGATTCTGTAAGTGATTTGGATTTTTTGATTGTACACCACTAGCCATTATGAACACATGTTCCACATTTTTCTTCAATTCTGGATTTGTTATAAGAAATGTTGCAAAGTTAGTATGGGAACCAATTAGGAGAACAATTGTTGGCCCCGACGACAATGTTTCCATCATCACATGTCGTGACGTAGGTTGTTTAAGAGGTGAGTAGTGTCTTTTTCCACATGGTAAAAGGTCTTTCCGTATACCATAGTTACTATCTAAATGCAACTGTCCTCCTGCTCCAGGTGGAATAGCTTGTCGATATCGACATCCACCTATTCAGCGAATGATAGATATCCTCCAACATCTAGTAGAATGGTATCATCAAACACTATACCCCCCTCTCCTCCAATTCCAACTTGAATTTCATCACGTCCCATTATGTATAGGAGATCATATAGGTGATTTACAGCATGGCCATCATTAGACCATGCATCTGCACTGATAGTAATTGCCTTTAAGTTGACCTATGATCTATTATGTTTTAGTAGGTACAAAATTGCAAAAATATCATCTGTATCCATGTTTGTGTCCGTAAGGATTTGCTTTGGTAATGCATGCGAGCCACATTTATAAAGGCTCACAGAAGCCAGAATAAACATCACACTGAAAAGTGCAACAACACACGCCATATACTCTTCTCCTATCGGTGCTTATTTTATGATTCCTTCTAGCAAAGTTTTCAGATACTTTCACCTTGTAAGATCTTTCAAATCTGATTCCTCAGCCATATGTACCACCTGCATTGGACAATCATAGCTACTAGTGCATGATGAACGTATGCTTCCTTGGAGGTTTGGCTGACATGAGTTCGACAGTGAACAATTTATACAACACATAGGATGTGTGTGCATTCCAATTCCAATAGGCTACATAATTTGTATTTTCCATTGTGCAAGATTTCGAGTTCCTATTCAGAGCACATGGTGCCTTCCTATTCCAGGTATCAAGGTTCCTCTGCAGAATCGACATATATGTATATGTATATGTTTTTTTTTTTTTTTNTTTTTTTTTTTTTTTGTTTATTTGAACTAGTGTTAAAATTCATTTAACACTCACAATATGTATAATATTATATTATTTTCATTTTTTTTAATGCATATTGTTTTTATATATATATCTGTATATATATAATAATAATAAAAATTGTGTGCTTTTCTTGCAGGTTAGGTGGAGCTGGAGCTCAGATTTATACCTGGTTGAAGGGGTTTCAGGGTTGTTTAAATTTCTGGGTAGGTACAGTTCCATTCCTAAGTTGGGTAGGCAGGTAGGTAGGCCCTTAAGGCTCTAGTGCTTCAAATTAAAGCTCTGATACCATATGTAAAGACAGTAAAATACAACATTTAATTAATTAATCATATAATTCTTTATCATACAAAAATAATTCATTCGCCAACATATGAGCATATAATATTCGACAAGAATAAAAATTCGCCAACATATGAGCATATAATATTCGACAAGAATAAAAATCTATCTACAACATGAAATAACTCAACAACTCATAATTAAAAATACCTGCTTCTGATGCTAAATCCCACTGCTTCTGTTAGTCCAATGCCGAAGTTGCAACTGTGTCAAACACTACCCAAAACTCTGTTTTCCTCCCTGCCAGCTAGGAGCAGCCTGTTCGGCTCCCTAGCTCCAGGATACCATAAGGATATCCTGCCCCCGTGCCCAAAACCCCTAGCAAACTAGTGCCCCCTGCTTCTCGTTCACCAAAAACCCATAAAACAAACTCCCCACACCAGAAAAATAAGCACCTCAGACACACAGTCTTCCCCCCTTCCAATAATTCTTCCTCCTCCAAAAATAATAATCCTTTCCCCCCTTCCAATAATTCTTCCTCCTCCAAAAATAATAATCCTCCTCCTCGTAAGACTCCTCTCGTCATATGCCCCCTTCACCAACTCTCTTCCCCCTCATTAATATCTTATCCCCTTCATTATTATCTTATCCC
>CBVK0103108838.1:0-10389 GCA_900067695.1 Picea abies
TAATGTGTTAATGTTGTTTCATTAATATATTGGATGATGTGTCAATGATGTAGTTATAAATTTGTGATGTGTATTTCCGAACACAAACAAAAAAAAAATTACCTCTTGTATGTCATTTTTTGTTGTCATAATGGCGGGGCTATTACGCATGCCAATTTATATTTATATTTCTATTTCTAACACATTGATTTCATTGCACATGTCATTTCTAGCACATTGATTTCAATGTACATGTCTATTTCAATTTCAATTTCAATGTCAACTTCAACTTCAATTTCAATTTCTAATTCTATTCAATTTGTAATGGATTGATTTCAGTGTACATTTCAAATTTATATGCATTGATTTTAGTCTACTTGTCTATTTCTATTTCAATTTCTAATGCAATGATTTTAGTGTACATGTCAATTTCTATTTTTATTCAATATACATATACATACTTGATTGTTTCATTGTACATGTCAATTTCTAAGGCATTGTTTTTTGTGTACATCTCAATTTCAATTTCTATTCGATGTCAATTTTTATTTCTATTTTTATTTATGTTTTTGTTTCTATTTCTAATGCATTGATCAATTTTTATTTATGTTTTTGTTTCTATTTATGTTTCTATCTCTAATGCATTGATTTCAGTGTACAAGTCTATATCTATATGTGTTGACTTCAATGTACATGCCAATTACTATTTATATTTCAATTGGTATTCAACTTCTAACGCAATGATTTTAGTGTACATATCATTTTCTATTTCTATTCTATATGCATATACATAATTGGTTATTTTATGCATTGATTTTAGTGTACATGTCAATTTTGATTTTGATTTAAGTTTCTAATGCATTGATTTAGGTGTACATGTCAATTTGTATTTCCATTCAATATGGATATAGATATTTTTTTATTTTAGTGTACAAATTGTTTCTAACACGTTGATTTGTGTACATGCCAATTTCAATTTTTAGTAAATTATTACTTCTATCTCTATTTCAATGTAAATTTACATTGAATGTCAAATTGAATTTTTAATGCATTTTTTTTTTTTGTAAGTGAGTGTAAAAAGCTGTATCATTGTAAGAAGTTATGATACAAAAAGACACAAAGGGAATGCCTTGATCTACCAAAAAGGAAACAAGATTAGGGATATCAGATTTGTGATGTCTGAGATAATAGGGGGAGGGTTGGGCTACCACCAAGAGAAATTGATCCAGTCCTCCGTAAACCAGTTTGAATGACTAAACCATAACATATACATAAAACATAACCAAAAATAATAGGGGTAGATCCTATACTGAAAACAACTTGACCTGGGGATGAACATGCGTTAGTCTAGGATGATGGGATGTCTTGAGTCGCCATGCTTTCCAGCCTCGCTCTCCTTCCTCTGCTCCACCATGAACATTTTCCTGATACATGCTGATGTTCCACTCCGGTCTTCTGTAGTGATTTCCATGTGGTGGATATAGTGTGGGTAAAGGTGGAATTGGCATGCCATTTGTTGTATTTTTTCCTTTTGGCTCTTCTGGTCCTCAAATAGTCTTTTTGCACTCGCCTCCAAGTTGTTGAGACATCTTAGAATTTCCGTGAGCACATTCTTGTGGTCCCTGGTAGTCTCCCTACTAGTCTCTTTCTGATCAGTGTTCATCTTTCCTATCAACATTTTTGTTCACCAGGCCTCCTCCACCATTTTGTGGTAGAGGGTTGTTTTGCGCTGCATAGCCCCTGGGTTCTTTATCCTGTCTGCTTCTTTAATTAGTTCTATCTAGGCTATTCCCTTTCGTGTGGTGTTAATTTCTCTCTCCCACCTATTGATGATCACTTTTCCCTTGGATCAACCTATGTGAGAAAAGTTCCCTTGGCTTCTCTAGCCTCTTGCTCCATCCTTGTAATCCTTTGGGTGCTTGTCGGAGGTTCTTTTCCTTGGGGACCTCTCTTACTATAGGTTTTCTTCATTCTTACCATCTTGGTTTGCTTGTGGTGTTTTTTGTCTTGGGTTCTTCTCTTGTTCCTATTCGCCCCTTCTTGATATGTGAGACGGGATATGTAATTTCTTCTCTCCAGTCTGTGGTTATTTCTGGTGTTTCTTCTTTTATGGGTTTTACCTGGCTACGGGCTCGTCTCAACAATCATGGGACACTCATAAAGGTTTACCTTTTGGTCCTTTTTAACTGTTTCAGATTGTGTGCTCTTGGGAGCCCTGCCGTCATCTATGTGCCAATCCTTTTCCCTACACGTTGTAAAACAATCATTACCACTCCCCGTATCTTAACTTAGGTGAGGTGTACCCATACTCCTCCATTGGAAACCCTTTTTTCCTTCATTCTTTTCCACCTACTGATTAACTTTTATTCTTTCCCATGGACATCCCCTGTACTTCTTCCTATTGACAAGACCATGGTGTCATACCTCCTCTTGTTGTGTGACCTGGATCGACATTGTAACTCATGTTTGGGTGGTGGGCTATCAGATTACGCTTGGATCCTTCATTCCCTTAAGTTATTTCTACGCCTCCATCGTCAATGTGGTCATTCATACTTTGGCTGTCATCGAAGTAATTTTTTGCTAATTGGATGCAGTCTGTTCGGAACTGACCATTTGGGATGTTACTCCAGATAGTGTCCAGTTTTGGCCCTTGATTGTCGAACCCCTCATTAGTGATTCTATCTGCTAGTCCATTTGTTGACCGCTACACTCAGCGCAAGTCCACTGTGATCCCCATTTGCAAGTGCTCCTGAATATTTTGTAAGGTCTGTGCCAAGCGTTAGTGCCACTAAATTTTTCCCACACTGGTACAATTTTGGAGTCTCCTTACTATGTTTATAACCAATGTGGAGTCTCCTTCCACTAAGAAATTTTTCATCCCTTCCCGGCTTAGAATCTCAAGGAGGACTCTAGGGCTTCGAATTCCGCGGCATTGTTAGTTGAGTTTCCTAGACTCCCAACGTATAGTCGGATGATATTTCCTTTGATGTCCCTGATTACTCCTCCCATTCCTGTCCATCCTGGGTTACCTTTCGACACCCCCTCAAAATTCATATTGAGGGAGCCAACTGGTGGTGGTTTCCAGTTGTGCTCACCTACTTGGAGTTGTCGTGGCCATCTTACCTGATTGGGGTTGCATCCATATTTCAAGTGGGAGTCTAGAATTTGGGAGTCTTGGCATGTGAGTTGTGCTCTTCCTATCTAGAATTTGTGGCTCTATATTGTTTCTTTTTTCATGGAGATTATTGTTTCCTTGATCTTCCCTTTCGGGTAGCTTTGATTCCTAAAGATGCATCAATTCCTTTCCTTCCATATTACCCATACGATCATTCCCGGGATGAGGGTCCAACAGAGGTTCACCTCTTTGTTTTCACTGTAATTCTCTTTCGAAATATTGATAGTTGCGGAGATGTTACCTTAGATCTTATTTGACTATCGGAAGATATCTACCACCCAGTCCCAAATTTCTATTGTGTAGGTGCATTCATCAAGGACATGGTTCGCTGTTTCCTCCTTGTCTTAACAAAGGTGGCATCTAGAAGGACCTATGAATCCTCTTTTACTTATGTTTTCCCAAGTTAGAATTCAGTTGTAGAGTATTAACCATTGGAAAATTTTTATTTTTGGCCAATGGGGGTCATTCCAAAGCTGATCACATTGTTGCATTGGGTCTTCTTCATGGATGATTTTAGGGGCTAAATTTCACTCATGGGCTAATTTTTCATGGTTTTTCCAAAAATGAGATTTGCTATTTTAAAAATGATTCACCCAAATTCTATAGGATAAAATTATTTTACCTTTAAAAACACCAAAATTTTATAAAAACTATATAAAATACTTAGAAATTTGAATTTTTTTACAAAAAATTCGCCAAACATTTATAGTTGACATATGAAATATTAGTAAGATTCGTTAAGGTTTCTACATTTTAAAATAAATTTCCATCCTTAAAATCATCCCTGGTCTTCTTGCTCCTAGTTTGCTATATAGTGTCACAATTCTTTGAGATTGAATTCCCTACCATCTTTTTGTCCCCATATCAGCTGGTCATTTCTTTCTGTGACTACAATTTTTTGTCTCCCCAATTCCTCCTCCACCTCTTTCACTGTTATTGTTGTTTGGGCTCTATTTTGTGGGGTGAGAGTGTTCCAGATTCTCCATTTGTTGAGATCTATTTCTTATTTCTAGTAATGGTAGACTCTGGTTTTACCTTGCACGATCCGCTCCTATTAGAGTGCCTCCCTGTCTTGCTTCTCCATTTTGGGCTCATGTTTCCATGCATCCTCCCAGAATCTAGTTGTTCTTCCATTCCTTACTTCCCAAAAGTTGTATCTCTCAATCCAAGCTTTGTTGCACCATGCTAGGTTCCATATGGTTGAACCTTCCCTGATTCCTCTAAAGAAGACTCTATCTTGGTCCCTTATGTCTAGGGCATACTTTTCCTTCCACAGGTTTTCCCATGGTGTAGTAGTTTCTTTGACCCAGTGCCACCATAGGTTCACCCCATAAGCATCATTGGTCACTTGTGGGTCTTATAGCCCCAAACCTCCTTAGATTTTTGGTTTACAGACCTTCTCCCAAGCCACCAGAGCCCATTTTTTCCTTGTTTCTGCTCCTCTCGATAGGAAGCCGCTTTGGATGGTTCTTATTTTTTGTAGTATCCCCTTGTGGGTTGGGAAAATAGACATCATAAAGGTTGGAATTGCTTGCAAAACATACTTGGTCAGAATAAGTCTTCTGACTAGGTTGAGGGATCTATAAGTCCATTTTTTTACTCACTGCTGTAATTTGTTGATTATTCCTTCCCAAGAGGACATTGTATAAGCTTTGTCTATCAGGGGTATGCTCAAGTACTTAGTTGTGAGTGCTTTGCATTCAAAGCCCAGGATGTTTGCTAAATTCCTTTGGATTGTGGGGTTGGTATTGAAAAAGAAGATCATAGATTTTGAATGATTGATCTCTTCACCCGAGGCTTTGCCAAAATATTCTAGGATTCATTTGTAGCCATTTGCTTCCTTGAACATGGGTATGCCATCAATTAGGGTGTCATCCACAAACTGTTGGTGTGTGGAATTAGGGAAATTTTTGAAGGGTTTGATACCTGTTATTTCACCTATTATAGTTTCACTTTTAATTCTTTGACTAAGACCTTCCATCATCACGATGAAAATTAGTGGGATAATGGGTCTCCTTGTATGATGTCTCTCGTGGGCCAAAAGTGTTTGGCAGGGGCTCCATTTATTAGTAGTGAGTAGCTTGTTGTGGAAACTAGATTGACTATCTAGTTCATCCAGACTTGGGTGAAACCAAAGGCTAATTTTGTCATAAGATTTTTCTAGGACTAGTTGTATTATCATTCCCCCTATCTTTTGAACCTTCAGGGCATAGATCAACTCATTGGAATGAATAATATTGTCCATTATATGTCTTCCTTCCATGAATCCTACCTGTTCTCATGAGATCAATGTGGGTAGGAGGGGTTTCAATCTATTTTCTATAACTTTGGAGATTATCTTATAAACCACGTTGCACAGTGCTATAGGTCTCTATTGATATGGGGTTTTGGCTTCATATTCTTTGGGGATTAGTGTAATAATTGTAGCATTGAGTTCTTTTAGGATGGAGGCTAACCTTATATAGTATTCTACTACCCTATAAATGTCTTCTTTGACAATTTCCCGAGAGGATTTGAAAAACTCCATTGTAAAACCATCTGGACTTGGGGCTTTCCCATTTGGCATCTCTTGGAGTACTTGGTCAATTTCCTCCTTCACAATGGGTTTGTTTAGGTTTCTATTTTGTTCCTTGGTGACCAAGAAGGGGATATGCTAGATTATCCTTTGTATGGCCTACGCTCTGTCCTGGTTGGGTTCCTAGACTATCCCGTGGAAGTGGTTTACCATAATAGTTTTGATCTCCTTATGTGACTCTCGCTCTATTTTGTCTTGGTCCTTAATCTTCAGGATTTTACTATGGGTTCTCCTGGCCATGGTTGTTCTATGAAAACACTTGGTGTTTCATCCTCCTTCCTTTAAACATCTAATACATGACTTTTTTCGCCAAAGTATTTCTTCCTGCTAGCATCGAGCTTCCCATTCCTGGGTCATCTAGATCTCTTCCTTTTTCCTTTCCTCCATATAGCCCTCTGAAATGCGGGTTTCCTGGAGCTTTTTCATTTTTTCCTCTATGTTGTTTCTCTCTTGGTTTATGTTCCCAAAAGTGTCTGTGTTCCACTCCTTGAGCCTATATTTGTTATAATTTAGTTTCTTATAGAGTTTGAACATCCTTGTCCCTTGTTGTAGTTTCTCCTCCCGCCACCACTGTTTGATTCTTTCCTTGAAAGTCAGGTGTTCAATCCAAAATTTCTCAAATTTGAAGGGTTTGTTCTTTGGTGTGGTTTGGAAGCCTGCTTCTAGTTGCACTAGCCAGTGATCTTGGTTTATATTCCCAAAAGTGTCATTGTTCCACTCCTTGAGCCTATATTTGATATACTTTAGTTTCTTATACAGTTTGAACATCCTTGTATCTTTCTCTGGTTGCTCTTCCCACCACCATTGTTTGATTCTTTCCTTGAAAGTCGGGTGTTCAATCCAGAATTTCGTAGATATGAAGGGTCTGTTCTTTGGTGTGGTTTGGAACCTTGCTTCCAGTTGCAGTGGCCAGTGAACAGATCCCCCACAGGGGAGGATGTTGCAATCTAAGGTTATCCCCTGCATAATGATTGACTCCGATACTAGGAATCTATCGAATCTTGTTGCTACCTAATACTGGTTCATCCGTTTATTGTTCTAGGTGAACTAGCCATTATTGGTTTTGAGGTCTACCATTTCCGCTGTGTCTATGAACTTTGAGAATTCTTCCGCATCCCTATCCAATCTTCTTGTACCTCTTTTTTTCTCTGCAAGTGATGTGATGATGTTGAAGTCCCCCTGCCAGGATCCATTAGAGGTTGTTGGATCGGGTTTTAAGGTCTTCTAAGTCTCGTATCATTCCTCTATTTTCCTCTTCCACCTGGGGCCCATACTCATTAGTGCATAGAATCACCTATGTGTTCCCAATGATTTGCATCCAAACCGTAAGGGTGTGCCTAGTCGCTTCAGTTGTTATTAGGCTCAGTGTTTGTGGGTTCCACAAGGTGAGAATTCCTGTTGTCATTTGGTGGTTGTCAATAGCCACCATCTTGTACTTGTGCCATTGTTGTTTACTGATTTCCTCCATTCTCTCTATATTTCATTATGTTTCTTGTATAAAACAAATATTTGGATGTTCTTTCTTTAGTATATTCCTAAGGATTCTTTGCTTTCTCAGGTTGTTTAGGACTCTTATATTACAGGTTAGAATCTTCATTCAAACATGTGGGGGGGAGTTAGGGAAGAGTTTCTTGATCTTACATGAGTTTATCAGTAGCGCTCCAAGCTCCTATAGGGCTACGCTATTTGATTTCTTTCCTTTTTTCCTCTGCATCTGCTTGGGTGAGAGTTGTAGTTGTCCCTCATCGGCTTTGACTCCTAGCTATCCAATCTCCCCGTGTGTGCTCTTTAGTCCTCTGGCTTTGGCTTCTTCCATTAGGAGAAACATGTACTGAATGTGGTCAAGTTTCTCTATTGGTACATTGTCTACTCCCGGTATTTTCCATTGCTCCATTATATTTGGGAGATCTATCCCTTCCCTTTCCACAAGGTCTCTGAGATCAATATCTTATGTACCTACTTCACTTGGGGTCATTTCCGCATCTCCCTCTGCTTCTTTCATGGGGGTGCTTTTGTCTCTCTTTTCTCCATCCATTGGGGTTGCGCAACTCCCCTATTCCTTCTTGTTTCTTGGCCAATCGGTGGGCTCGTTTGTTTCTTTTTATCTAACTTATTGAGATTTTATTGAATCCTTTTCATTTTCTACCCCTTTGTTCCTTTTGTCCCTTCCTTCCATTTTATTCCGAGTCTCCTGATTATTTCCTATTAGGGTTCTACTCCGCTTTTTGTTTTCTCTGCTTCTGGGGTTCGGCTTTATAAACCCATCCTCATCATGTTGTGGTTTGGGGTTTTCCGCTCCCTATTTTTTATTAAGAGGGAATTCTTTGATCAGGTGGCCATGTTCATGGCATCTTCTGCATCTAAAGGGGATTTCTTCGTAATCTATGTTTTGGATCCATTCCTCATCCCTGAATTCCAAACTTATCTATGTTTTGGATCCATTCCTCATCCCTGAATTCCAAACTTATGGCTTCTAGGAGTGCTCCCGACACATCCATTTCTATGCAGATTCTTGTGTAAGATGTATATCTCCCTTTTACGGTGGCTTCTAAGGTCTTCACATATTTCCCCAATTTGTTTCCTATTGCTTCGAAAGTATAAGGTAACAAGTAGTCTAGAGGTAAGGAGTAAAATCTCAACCAGACTAGAACCTTTTTGAAAGTATCTTTTTCTGGGGATAAATTTTCCTTCCATGGCCACATGTATAGTCCTGCTAAGGTGTGGAAGTATGGACAACCCTCAAAGACTCTATCCTTGTCCTTCAAGTTCATGAATATTGTTGCGAAGAAGCTTTTCGAGCCTAGGTGGAGCTCCACTTCTCTGTTTGGCCCCCAATGGTATTTAATCCAGTTGCATAGTGTTGTTTGTATGGGCCACAAACCCATGAACTTGCATATTAGCACATGCATCTTCATTTGGTCTCTGTAGAGTTGCATTTGTGGATCCTCTAGTGTCACCTTGGGTATCATTGTTGTTTTGGGTTTTCATGGGTTACGCCCTTCTACCCCATTGGCATTCTTTGTGTCTTGCGCCTCACTATGAGTTTCTTTGTCTTCTTCTCCCATGCACTGACTTTTTCCCTGGTTCCTTTCCTGACCTTTTTATGAGTCTAATCCTGAGGTGTGTATCATTGGTGTCTTGAAAACTATACCTCTTGGCCCTTTCCCTCTGTATACCACTACCTGTTTGTATGAGGGGGTACCCTTACCCCCCCTTTGGTGCTCATGCTATTCTATGTTATGGATGCGAATATCAAACCCTAGCTTGCAGTTGCTCCGCGACTCCCCCAATTAAAATTTTATTTTTTAATGCATTGATTTCATTGTACATTTCAATTTCTAGATACATTGATTTCAGTGTACATGTCAATTTATATTGCATTCATTTAAGTACATACATGTCAATTTCAATTTCTATTTCTATTTCTAAAGAATTGATTTCATATACATTTCAATTTTTATTTCTATTCAATATACATATACATAACTGTGGATTTCAATCCACATGTCAATTTCTAATGCATTGACTTCAATCTACATGTCAATTTTAATTTCCAATTTACTATATTTTTATTTCAATTTATATCTCAATGTAAGTTTCTATTTCTATTTCAATTTTTGTTCAAGATTTGTGTTCATGTCAATTTATATTTCTATTTCAATTTATATTCAATTTCTAATGCATTGTTTTTAGTGTACATGTCAATTTGTGATGCATTGAAATCAATGTACATGTTAATTTCAATTTTTATTCAATGTCAATTTCCATTTCCATTTCAATATCAATTTCTATTTTAATTTCTATGTCAATTTCAATTTCAATTGCTATTTCAAGCACAAGGACTTTCTACAAAAGATATGGTCACACTCACACTCTGAGGTACATTACTAGTAATTCTCCTTCTTCATTTTGACAATCCATAACAAAAACATTTGAATGTATCATGTTTACAATACATGTTAAAAAAAAAAAATTGAATGTATCATGTTTACAATACATGTTAAACTATTCCTAGTGTAGTTTGAGTACTGCAAGTCTGCATACAATTGGTCAACCAAGGTACACCATATTCTATAATCTCATTTGATATACCGAGTTAGTATTTTCTCCTATTGCATGTCCCTCTTTAGTTTTTTCTCTATAGAATTGATTTTTATATAATGTAAAAATAATATTTAATGTCAATATATAATGTAAGAGGAAAATTTAAATATTCATTATTTTTATATTTTTGTAGTGAGAAAGTTCACAAAGTTTTTGCATATTTTCTATAATTAAAACCATATTATAATCAATGTTTTGATACTCAAACTAGATTCATCTCCAAAAACAATAGTCTAATATAGAATATACTAAGATTCACATTAAATACACATGATCCAAGACATATTGAAACCAAACTTGTCGACTAAAACGAAACTCTAAAAGAAATATATAATAGCAATATATACTAGTAATATATAATAAACTAAATCATATACTGAATATTGTATAATAAAATAAATTTTAATGTAGAATAAAGTCTAAAATACATTTTAAATTATATTTAAATAGTATATGATGTATAAAAGTTCAGTCGATGTAGCTTGGGTGGTTTGGAGGAATGATTTCATTGTTGGAAGATTGGTTGTTGTCATTGATGTCAACCCTAATCATGGGT
>CBVK0103108871.1:0-14061 GCA_900067695.1 Picea abies
TCGAGCATTCTCGTCCTCCCCTCTTCACAAAACCTTTGGATCCCAGACCCGAAGGAGTATCAATAAGGCTAGAAGCCCTACCTGGGGAAGGAGCCCTCCCGAAGAAAGCACCAACCATCGCTGCAGGTTCCGAGAAAGTGCCCTGATCGTTGATGATCTCTAAGGGTGAGAAATGAGCTCTAGATTCATCCACCACCAAATCTTTTTATGGTGAGGCCCAACAACTAGCATTAAATATAGCCCCAGGCTCGGATTGGATGCACTGAAATAAACCCTCTAACAGACCCGGAAGAGGTTCCATCCCAGCATCAAGACCCACCGAAGTAGTCGTCGATGGTCCAAATGTCAGCCCACTTGAAAAAGACAAAGCAGGAAAGGTGTGATTCCTCGGATAGATGCCATATGTCATATGTAAGTTCAAACCCTCCAGGTTCATCTCCTATAATACTAATGAATTAGTGAAAGGGATGTCTAGGGCCCCAGACTCTGGTCCACCCACCGCATCTCCCGAATCCACCACCCCACCCGGATCCATGCCGATCCAGCCAAAACCAAAAGTTGAACGGAAACCCTGCCCTCCCAGATTAAACCAAGCATATGTAAGTTCAAACCCTCCAGGTTCATCTCCTATAATACTAATGAATTAGTGAAAGGGATGTCTAGGGCCCCAGACTCTGGTCCACCCACCGCATCTCCCGAATCCACCACCCCACCCGGATCCATGCCGATCCAGCCAAAACCAAAAGTTGAACGGAAACCCTGCCCTCCCAGATTAAACCAAGCCAACCCCCCAAAAAAACTAAGTCCTGCCTCGAGCATCCTAGCCGAAAATATCCACCCATTCCCGCTCCCGTTCCCGGTCAAGAAAGCCTAGACGCCGACCCCCAGCCCTATGGTTGACCGCCAGGCCTAACCTCCACAACTGCCTGAACTCCTATCCAGCCTCCATCGTTTCAAAACCCTAAGCGATCCTTCTCCACTTTTTTCCAAGTGGTTACCTAATTTAAGGTTACTCTTATTTAAAAAATGATTGTTATGTTAATTATAATTTAACAAAGATTAATCCAAATTAATAATTGGGATAATAAAGAAAATAATTCATTTAATTTAAGTTATTATGATTTATTAATTAAACAAGACAATACATCCCTCGAACTGTTCCATCTTTGCAATGAATAAATAAATGCTTTATTATACCATTAAGTAAGACATTAGATGATACAAATTACTTGCATAGCATAGATAGGACTCTTGGCTACCATTCCACTCTTCATTCACAATCTCCACACTAATTGTAAAATGAGCCTCTTAGATCTCAATAACAACTTCTGTCAATACCCCGGGGAGTTATGTTTGGACCTTTTTGAAGTCCAAAAATGTTAGTGTGGCAAGCCTCGAGGGTCAAAAATGTCATAGGAAATCCAATGAAAGGACAAGTGGTACACTATGATTCTAAATTGAAAAGCCCAAAGTGGTTGGCATAAAACTTCGGCAAATTCGAAATTAAGACATCCTCAAACTCTAGAACTAGAAATATCCTTGTGGATCCCATTGCATTGCCAAAAATTTCAGAGCCATTATTACCGTAGTTGAAGCTGATCATCATGCCTAATATATTGGAATTACACATGGTGGACAGTGAAAATACCATAGTGATGCAGGAGCATTGTCAACGAGCACACGTGGCAGGACAACTCAACACCTGGGGATCATTTTAGAATCTGAGACGCTGGGAGACAAAAATAATCACTCAAATCTAGAATCTAACAATTTCTCACCAGATTTTGTTCTGAAATAAAAAAAAACATCATTTAATAAAACGTTTAACCTAAGGCTAGCTTCTTGCGCACAACCTAACTAACTGTTTATAACCTGAACATATTCTTGCAAATTTGAACCCTGGTATTGTCCAAACTTCATGCGAAAGTCAAACTGCATTGTATGTACCCTGGCTAACAAGATGCTAACATTGAATAGAAAGAATTTCCAGCTTCCTAAATTTAAGCACGGATAGTTGACTATCTAAATCATGAAGCAATCCAATTTTGAAATGAAAAATGCCCCTATAGTTAACTAATCTCTTATAATGTATAGTTAACGACCATTTTATTGCAGGCTGCGATTTTGGGCCTCGAAATTTTTTACACTAATCAGGAATCTGATCTGATGCTAGTACTGTTACGTATTAAAGGGAATGGACTGGGGTTTTCGAACAGAGACAAGTGATATTTGCCCTGGGATTTGTCTAAGAAATAACATTTTTATCAATATTACTACGCAGGTTGACTTGATAAAGATAGGCAAACAATAACCAGAGAGCAACAGCATTCATATTTCTTAGGATATACACCCTTTGAGAATGTCTAAATCAAACAGTGTATATACCAGAATATATTCATTGTTTAGTGATTATTGTTGTCCATTACAAGTGTGAGAAGACTCATATCAACAAGCACAAAGCTAGCTTAACTTCAAATTAAATTAAACTTGATGTGAAAGACAGCAGATATACACCCTTTGAGAATGTCTAAATCAAACAGTGTATATACCAGAATATATTCATTGTTTAGTGATTATTGTTGTCCATTACAAGTGTGAGAAGACTCATATCAACAAGCACAAAGCTAGCTTAACTTCAAATTAAATTAAACTTGATGTGAAAACGAATAAGATGCTTGAACTTTGCCAACTCAAAATCATGAACCAGCATCATATCCTTTAAATTTAAATTTAAGCAACAGCAAAGAAACATACTCTCAAAAGATGACATGATGAGGATGCAGAATGCATTGCTTTTATTACTTGATGATTAGAACAAATCTTAAAGTGAAATTAAAGCAAAGAGATAATCATGTAATTTTTTCATAACTGATTTCTATAGAAATGCATTCAGAAGAGATTTTAAAATGATATTGAATTATAAGGATAATGATGTAACTTGTTTCCTATACATATGTATTTTTTGAAACAAACTATTAAAGCAAGATTTTAAAATATAAACAACTCTAATTCAAATCTCTAAACAATATTCAGAATTACGAAGAATGCAAAGGGATAAACTTAACATACTTAAACATAAAACCATCCCCCAAAATTCTTAGTAGCTATGGACGAAACTACTGGCGTTAACAATTCTCAAATGTAAATTTGCAGTTCAATGCTCTGGACGAGACGGGAGCATGTCCCAAAGCGGTCTAAATTCACATACCTGGATGATGGCAATGCTGTGCTGCAGTTTACGAATTCTTCATGCACCGATAGCCTCACAGAATGGAGGTCCAACAAGGGAAAGTAAAAGCTTGAAACCAGTCAGAACAGTTCTGAGAAGAAAATATTTCAGATCCAACAAAAAGAGCAGCATTGAGCTGGGTAGTCAATAAACTGGTTTGAGCTTCATACGGACCGTCGTATGCAGTAAATTGCAAGGCCCGGTGCTGTTAAGAGACAGAGATTAGGGTTGTCTGTTCGTACTTCGTAGACTGAAATATTGTTATCTGTATGGTTTGCAGAGACAGTATTTCGTTCAACTGAATGTAAAGAGGAGCATCGACAAGAATAATTTTGCTTTGGGATGCGATTTGCAAAGCGTTGATAGTACTACAAAATCATGATGAGTCGAAAAGTGATATTGGCGCGGCTCAATCCGAGATCGCATTACACCTGCACTGTAATTGCGTCATGGGATTGAACCGCCCCAATATCTCTTTCATCATTACATGGCCTGCAATCGATTAGTGCCCCCGCCATTCTCCACCTGTCTGCCACTTAATTCCTGCACTTTTACGACCGCAATAACGCCAAATTCAGTTTTGCATACGTTAACATCTCATCGTATAAGATATAATGAGAAGTTCTGCAGAGAAATCAAACAGAATACAGGAGTAAACATCAATATTCTTTTTTTTTCCGCAATGAAGGGGAAATCAAAAGGAATACAAAGTTGGACCTAAAAAAAACTTTATGTTTACATTGGATGCCACAAGAAAACTGAAAAATTCAGTTAAAGAAGCAGATATATGTTTCATGATTTCTTTTTAACGAAAAGATTTCTTACGAAAGAAATGATGAGTGCAAAGAAGAATATAGTACAACAAATATCTCTTCAGATAATGGCTGGCTGCAATAGTGTCAGAATAAGTGGAACCTGAAAATAACAGCTCAGAAATTAAAAAGCAGACTCACCGCACAATTTCCAAATTGAAAGCATAACTGAAAATGCAATACCATAATCCATTATATGTAGACAGAATAAGCGGATACCAATCCCAATGAAAGACTGCTCTCCACTGAAGAGAGCCTCGCTGCCCTACCCCATACCCATGTACCCTTGGGTCTGATATTTATCTTAAGTTAATACACATCTAAATTCAGGTTTGCATCTCAGCATTAGTACTTATATAACTTTGCATCTGATATAACTGTATCTATATGTTGATATGCATCTAAATCCAGGCTTTACCTATATTTTCATGCTATGAAAAATTCTGTATAAAAATTGTGTCTCTGATGATATGTGGAGTGTTTTTTTCAAAAATTTTGACACGGTTTTTATCCAGAAATTTTTCTAGCATTATGACACCTATATTTTCATGCTATGAAAAATTATGTATAAAAATTGTGTCTCTGATGATCTGTGGAGTGTCCTTTTCAAAACTCTTGACACTGTTTTTATCCAGAAATTTTTCTAGCATTATGACAAACTGTAGAAACCTACATACTCTTATATCATCATGTTATACTCATATATCACCATGTACTTATATAACTTTGTTTCTGATATATCTGTATCTATATGTTAATATGCATCTAAATCCAGGTTTAACCTATATTTTCATGTTATGAAAATTTCTGTATAAAAACTGTGTTTCTGATGATATGTGGAATGTCCCTTTCAAAATTCTTTTCCAGAAATTTTTATAGCATTATGACTAACTATAAAAACCTTCATACTCATATATCACCATTTTAAGGCTATAAAGATAGACGATAAAAATCTTTTATATATCACAAATTTTCAAATTGATAACCTATCTAAAAATGTAATACCATAATCTACTTAGAATAAGCTGATGCAAATCACCATGAAAAACTGCTCTCCAATGAATAGAGCCTTGTACAATCTGCTGCACACATTTCTCACTACCCTAGAGCCTATACCCATGTACACCTGGGTCTGATATCTATCAAAAGTGAATACACATCTGAATTCAAGTTCCGTATCTCTTCATTAGTATTTATCTAAATCTGGGTCTGATATGTACCTCTATCTTAATATGCATCTAAACTCAGGTTTAATATATATCTCCCAGTTAAAACTGTGTGTAAAATATATATATATATATATATCCTTAGTCTCTTCTATCATTTTATGTAGACTCTAACTGAAAATATGCTTCTACAGCTTGAAAATATGGGTACGGTATATATTCCCCAAGCTGGAGCATGCCCATGCTTGTAAACTCTAACTTTAACCAGGCTTAGACAGGTTTGAAATAGCATTCATTGTGTATATAAGCGTTTGTCTACCTCAATATTCTACACATATAGTAACTTGGGCAACGCTGATGTCAATGGATGGCTCATGCACCGATGTCAAAATTTAAAACAACAGCCAGATAACGGGCATTGGTGTATCATCCAATCAGGTGAAGTAAGAAATTCAGAGTTGGCCTATAGATTGTTAAATTTTAAAAATATTTAGAACATTGGCAAAATTATTCTTGATTTCTCTGCCCTTGATAAATCCGAGACTAACATAAATCTACGCTGTTTTGAAACACACCCATGCATGATCTTCATTTACATTATTATACAGTTACAGACATAGTCCACCGCTAGGGCTGCAGAATGCACCGCGATCCTCTCAGTGCAATCTAATGTGAAAACCTAAATCTGCGATCCTCTCAGAGCAATCTAATGTGCAAACCTAAATCTAAATCTGACCTAAACGACTGGAAATTAACGAAGACCGCGTAGAAATTCAATTCAAACAGCAGGCAAAGATCATATATGAATACGCTCGGGGGCTATTTTGTTTCAATTAAAAGCCATGAAGTAATTTAGTTCGAGACTATGAAGGAGGAGGACTGAGACGTACCGCAATACTATGATAATTCTGCTGTGTATATAAGAAATTCCTGGATCATGAGCTTGGGCACAAAGTGAACCGATGGTGGATAACTGGCTTTAAAAGGCATGCGGGGTGTCCAAAAAAGTTGATCTGACGAGAGCGGGAGAATGGGAGTGATAGTGAAGGATAAATTGGTTGGGGAGGTGGTGGGCATGATGAGAGTGGGGAAGATAGTGTCATGCTTGCGTTGAATGATGGTATAAAAATTGTGCGCATGCAATGAGAATGGCCTTGGGATCCCATCTCCAGTGCTTGGGAAGGAGGAATCCTGTGCCCTTTTTGGTGCAATCGATTGAATTCGAGGGAAGTTTCACGGATATCGTGGACAGAGCGAGATAGATATATGGGCTGTCTCATTTGTCGGGCGGGTGTTTGGGTTTCATGATTCCGAGCGTCCCCACGCGTAGCGCACGAAAAGTTGCAGAGGCACCTCTTTTCACAGGCAAAAGGTGGCCGACCGATCTCCTAGTAATTCCATTCACACACCCTGCCATTTTCATCGCTTCAAACTTAAAAAGCCCACCACCACGCCGTGTCTGCTATCACTACTTTGCGTGTTATTATATTAACAATAACGGGATTATTCGCTCCTGCACTTTGCGTGTTATTATATTAACAATAACGGGATTATTCGCTCCTGCACAGTCTGCCCTTCCCTGCCCTGCCCTGCCCTGTGCCGCATGCCAAAAGCTTTCCCCGAACCCTCTTGGAAGACCGTGTCGGTTCAAATGGCCTGAAGCAAGCAAAAATAAGCCCTTAAATTACAAATATACTGTCATATATTTTGACTTCAATTGGACTCGGATATATTGCACGAAAATGACTAAAGGACAAAGTATGAATTTTGACTTTGGAAAATGAATGTACATCTCTTTGCTTTCATGTTTTCGAGATTCTATTAGTTGAAAAAAAGGGAATTGCAAGGTCCCAACTTTAGCCTGTAATACTTTGACATTAATATTTTGGTTTTTTAAGATTTAAAAAGTTGAGATGGTTTAGGAATAAAAATCTTTGACATCAATGTTTTGGTTTTTAAAAAGTAAAAATAGTGGAGATGCTTTATGAAGGATAAAAAAAAGTTGAGATCATAGTTGGAAATTGAAATTTATTTTCAATGTTTTTAAAAAATGGTTTAAAAAATAAATAAGTCCACAAGTAAAAATATCCAAGTAATAAATTTTATGATGGCATCATTTCAATTCTTGGTCAATGAAAAAGGGAAAATTCAAATATTAAAAATAAGGTTTGTCTAATTTTAAAAAGATTACTTTTTGTTTCAATGGAAATTTGGATGGTTAGAGTTAAAGTGTTTTAAGTTTATTCTAAGTTGTTTGTCTAATTTTAAAAGAATACTTTTTTGTTTCAATGGAAATTTGGTTTGTGACACTAAAGTGTTTTAAGTTTATTCATGAAAATATTAATAAAAATCAGAGAAACAAAATAATCTCACATACTTTTATGTAAACATTTCTCTTCTTATAAAAAGTTAAATACACTATTTTTATTATACTTATTTTCATTGGTGAATAGTGTTTTTATAAATTATTTTTATTGCATTAAGTTTTTATATATTAAAACAAAAATTAGAAAGTATTCAACTTTTCATTAGTGAAGAATGTTTTTCAAAAAAATTATTGCTTTAAGTTTATATTTATTAAACAAAAATTGAGAAAGTATTCAACTTTTTATGTAGAGGCACTAAAGAGAGATATAATGCTCTAGGTAAATTGGAGAAGGCTTTCATAGCCTAAAAAACTAGGAAGTTGGGGTTTGAAGAACATCCAAATGTTTGGAAAAGAGTTTGTAATGAAGAGCCCTTAGAGCGGGTAAATGTGGAACTTGGGGTTTGAAGAACATCCAAATGTTTGCTAAAGGGTTAGCAACCTAGAGCCCTTAGAGTTTGTTAAGGGTGATCTTTTGAAGAGTGGTTTCAAAAGGAGCCTAAGACACATTGTAATTGTTCAATAGTGTGGAAATCCTTAGTAGATTCTTATTCATTAATAGGATTTTGTGTAGCCTAAAGAATAGGTGACATGAGGAAAGTAAAATTCGGTGTTAACTCATAAGTTGGTGTAAAAGGGATACATCTGTTGTATTTTGATTTGTGTGAACAAATCCACAAACAAAACATCTTCTTTATTAGTAATGACTATGCAGATGTGAAAAAAAAACATGTGGAGAGAAGTATGGATGTTTTTTAGTGATCTAGGGTCGGTAAGGAATATGGTGCAAGAATGGTCCATGCATTCTCAACTACTCATCAATAGTGCCATCAAACTAGATCTTAGAGTGGAAAATCACTATGGTCAAAATATCCAACCAATGCAACATATGTAGCTAGGCTAGGATATGCCTCATTATTTTCAAAGGATGTCAAGCTCGAAAAAGAATGGTGATGGAAGACAATTTGGAAAATAAAAGGTGCATTGAAGGAAAATATTTTATTTTGGCTTTCCATCTCAAATATGTTTCCAATGTGGGATTGTTTTGCAAAAGAGGGCCGAGGGGTTTGGAATCTATGTGTTGTGTAGACAACATGAGGAGTGTATGTATCACTTTCTAGTGGCTTACCATTTCTCCAAAGAAGTCTACGAAGCATCATTTCAAACTTGTTGAAAGGATCATCGAAAATGGGAAAGGGACTCTTTATCTAATGCTTTCAAATCCTAGTGTGAGAACAATAATGACAATGAATGCAAAGCCTTCCCAATTGCATTCAATTGGGATATTAAGTGTTCCAGGAATGAGATCGTATTCCAAAAATCCTCCTTGAATCATGTTCAATTCTTTTATAGGGCACAATTTTCCTTTGAGGATTATAGAGATACAATAAAGGATATCACTCAATGCTAAATCGATGGTGATTCCTAGGATAATCCTATAAATTGTGGAGGTCAAGTTGGATTCACTTCAATTCATCTCATCACTTTTATTTTTCCTTAGGTTTAAGTGAAGGGTCAAACACTTAGGAAAAATTTCAACTCTAGCAACACTTCTCTAAATAGAAATTGAGAAGAGGGTTGATGTTCTTCAAATCTAAGGTGATTTCAAGCTTATAGTCAATTGGCTAAATAGAAAGTGTAATACCCGTAGGCCAAACCCCAATTGTAAATGTACATATACTTTATAGGTTGGTGAGCTAGTATGTTTTGGGCTAGAGTGCCTTTGTATATATGTTTTAAGGACAGAGTGCATGTGTGATTATGCAAGTGAGATCATGAGATGAAAGGCCAATGAGCCTACCAAATGTAATATGTAATCACGCATGATGATATTAATAAAATGCATCACTATTGAAGACCAAGTCAGACAAAAAGAGTATGGGGGGATAGGACTCCATGAGAGGGAAAGGAGGATAAGGGTCTAGGAATAGGGGCTAAGTCAAGGGGGATTACATCAAGGGAAATTTATAATATTATTCCTAAATTCCAAAATCATGTGATATTTTTTTATCCTAAGTTCCTAAAGGTTCGGAATGAGTCACCAAGTGGGATCAAAGATAGTTCATATGGGGACAAGATTCAAGCTATGAACATGCAAATATAATGTTGGGAATTAGTGTAATTCCATCATTCTGGCCAATCTTTCATTCCATCATTCCATCATCCATACTTTTGTTGCGAGAAGATTTGTGAAGGTGGTTATGTTGTAAACCTATGCGGTTTGGGTTGAAGAAGCAATCTATCAGGCCTATGAAGCATTCTCCTGTGTGAGATGATTGTTGGGGATAGTTTCCCTGTGTGTTAGGCTCATGAGTGATGAACTCTTTGAGAAACCTTGTGTTCCATATGCCATAGAGATCTGAGACATCCTGGCTAGCCTATTGTTGAATACCTAGAAGGGAAGTGGGATAATCGAAGGAGTGTTGAGCAGAGAAGGGGTACACTTCCTAGGGTGGGACAGGCTGTGGGGAATGAGAGATTGTGTGCTGGGAACTATTGTTGGAGTTGGAACCTTGGTCTGAGTTTTATTCTGGTTTTTGTTAAACCTTAGCTTGGCTTAGGTAACCTTTTCCCTGGTGGAGTCATAGCCCCAACTTGGGGGTGACTTGTTTTTTAGAGTTTATGGAAAACATAGTCTATAGTTGGGAGGAATGTTTGAGGTCTACATCCAGTTGATGATTAATTAAAAAGATAAGTGTCTTTCATGTGTTTATGATGTTGACTGTGTGTTTAATATATTATGTTATAATTGTATAAATTTATGCATGGATTATGTGTAGTAGAAATTCATATTTGTTTCTTATGCAGGGAATATTTAGTTATTAATGGTATCAGAGGAAAAACATTTGTGTGGCATGGCCTAGAATAGATGGTAGGGGACGCTACATTATGGTATCAGAGCTAACTATTTGAGTTTGTTGGTAATGGGGAACGTTACATTGTGGTATCAGAGACACAAGTTCAACACTGATCCTGCATGGACCATTGGACAAGTTCATGTAGAAGTTGAAATTGCATAAATTAAGCTCAGAGAATGTTTGCAACTTACTTGACAAAATTCTCTAGGAAAAGCTTGGGAATTTGCCAGCAATTTTGGGAGAATTGTATTCAAGAGTTAAAATCCCCAAATTAAACCATTTATTAGGCATTTTAATTAAAATCCCCAAATTAAACCATTTATTAGGCATTTTAATCCTATAATCCACCGAATTTCAAGAGTTATAGAGTCGTTGGAGCGAAATGGGGAGAAATTGGGAGAGCCCCAATTTTTGAAATGGAATTGGTTGAGGAATTGACACAGAAGTGTAGAATTTTGTGTGAAATAGTCAAATTGACAACAACAGGGCTGAAATTGTCCATAGGAAGATGAATTTCAAAGCTTCCATGGAATCCTATGCAAAAATTGAAAATTATGCATTTTTGGAAGAAAAACAAAATTTGGGAAAATTTGGGTATTTTTTCATACATAACGTCAGCAATGACATGGAGGCCATGTGGCAGTGATGTGGTAGTTATTTGGTAGTGATGACATGGAATTCCATGGTGGAAGGTCCACAATGGTGGTCGGAGGCATGGTGGCTAGTTCGATGGCGAGATGTCAGGCCACAATCGTAAGGTGGAAAACTAGCGTGGAGGGGTGGCGGGCTATGGTATCAACTGAAATTGTTGGTAGTATCTCATGTTGGGCGGAGTGGTTTTGAAATATCCTGTGGTGATGCAAAACCAATAGGAATTTTCCATGTATCATGGGAAAAAACCACAATTTCATAACGAAGGGGTGGTTAACTTGTGTGCATGTTGACCATGTGAAATGAACCACAGTCGTCGATCTTTCGATCATATCATCCATTAGATATTGTAGCTGGTAGGTTCACAGTGGTTGAGTGGCAGGCCATAGTAGCATGGTTGATAGTGCGCGGTGGAAGGCCCATGGCTGACGTGGGTGTTGCATAGGTGAGGTGGTATTGAGCAATACCATAAGCGGTACCGCGTGATAGCAAGGTGGTTTTCAAAAAACAAATTGATGATGCGAAGTCAATGAGAAGACACCAAGTATCATGGGAGAAAACCACCATTGCATTATGGAGGGATGTTAACCCTCACACAATTTGACAATGAAAAATTGTCGAGAGTCATTGATCGTGATGCAATCTCCACCATTAGATCTAGGGTGGGGACAAGTTCACGTGTCGAGGGAAAAAGGGGCACAAGATGTGACCTGTCCATCCCCGTAGCCTCTGTGGAGGCATCAGGTGGATGATTGGTAGAGAAGATGGGAACCTTTAGTTGCACATCCATTGCAATGGTTCCATGTGGCAACCGATATGGGTGAGTCCATAGTAAGTTTAATTAAAATTGTTTTATTAATTTATAAAGTGAGATAAAGGTAAAGGTTATAAAATAGAGAAGTTACAAGGTGTTGAAGGCTGACAAGGCAGGGCCAGGGTGGCCAAGGAGGCTAACATGGATTCACCTCGAGGTGTTAGGTGGACCCAAAACTCTATATTAGCTGCCAAGTCAACATATATCAATGAAATTTCTTAGAAATTTATAGTTTTTTACAGGTCATAATCTTGCAGGGCATTTTTGAAGGTCGAAACAATGTTTTTAGGAGACCTAATTTGTTTATATTGTATGTGTCGTAGGCATCACATAGATTCTTTGCAACCTAAATAAAAGAGCTTGAGGATATATTTCCAAGGAGCTATTATGTTTGTAAAATGGAGCTTGTATGAGAAAGTTACAGGCTAATCAGTGCAAGGTATATTTTCAGTACCCACTAACTTCCAGAGTGAATAAATCCCTACTGAGAAGTCAGTTTGAGGAACATGAGTAGTCTATGGAAATATATTGAACCATAGAATAAATATATGGAGTTAGATTTGGGATCTGAGTACATAAAGTGTACAGGATAAGAGATAATATTCTTGTAGCGTTCAATGCTAAAAGGGGAAAACAATTAAAACTTCAGGAGGTTGTAACTAGCAGCTTAGATGTTGGATGAATGTAAAACTTGTTTAGAATTCTCAAAATATAGGAATGAGGAAACCCAATTGGTATTTTGTCAAAATTCCAAAATATTTGGTTTATGGAATTAACTCCACCAGATAAAGAGTGGACTTAAAGGAGGTAATTGTGCATAATTTTATAGATTTGTTGAATTATTGTGTCTAAAAAATCATATTGCACGTAAATTTTGCAGAATTAGAGGCACAAATAGAATAGAGAAGTATCAACAAAGATATCATAAACATGGAAGATGCACAGAGAACTTACATCCATGAAGATGAAGTCAGGGGATTGCACGTCAACTTGGGTAATGTAGAAACTAATTCAAATGGACATGGAGAAGGAAATGAGGAGAGAATAAATTTGGTAGAGACTATAAAGAGTATGCAAAGAGATGTTTTGAGCTATAAAGTTGATAATGAGAGGCTTATGAAAGTTCAGGATCCATAGAATGGCTTCAAAATCAAGTTGTTGTAGAGCTTAGATGAAATAGAGAAGAAGGTGGATAAGGAGACAGACTCCAGTAAATCAAAGGATCATAGATCTCATGCCAAAAAGGAATAATATAGGAGTGTTGGTAGGAATCATCATCACTCACCAAGACACTCATTTAGATGAGCATACAGTAGTCCAAGTTTATCTCATGTTAGAAAGCATAGCAGAAGGTCTGGGGTAGTACAAGGAGAAATGAGGAAGATCAAACCTCCTACCTTTGATAGTGAGCACAATAAGGATGAGGATGTTGAGGCTCGGATATTAGGGATGAGGAGGTACTTCCAATTGTATAATTATTCCTCACAAACAAAAGGAAGAATTGCAATCTACCAGCTCAAGGGAAAAGCATCAATGTGGTGGTACCAGTCTATGAAAGTAAAGAACATTAATGAGAAGAACACCATTTGGAAGAAATTCAAAAATTATTTCATAAGAAATACTTGTACAAGCATTAATATGATAGGAATATGAAGGATTTCTTTGAACTCAAGCTTTGGAGCATGACCATGGATGAGTATGAGAGAAATTCCTTATAATTGTTTAGGTATGTTGAATTCGTCAAGGCTGAGAAGGTCAAGCTTCAAAGGCTCCTAATTGGGTTACCTTCCATATTCAGTGATAAGATCCAGTATGATGATCCCAAGACATTGGAGGAAGTAATAAGGAGATCCAAGTTCCTTTATGATTAACCAACTTTTCAAAAGGCTTGGGAAGACAAGAAGAAAGGAAAGATGGAGCAGAGGAAGAAAGGTGATCTAAAAATGATAAAGGTTTATGTATAAATATTGCAAGTGGAAAATGTATGTGTCTTGGGCAATTGGATCAAGTTGCAAGCACATAAAAATTATTGAGTTTTTACTTAAAATGAAAAGCATAAACAGTCATAAAGAACCATCAAAAGTAATCACATAGCATAGAAAAATGATAAAAGAGTTCACCCCTCTCTTAGGCTACATCTCCTGGTCCAGCTTCCAATGGATCATT
>CBVK0103108886.1:0-13556 GCA_900067695.1 Picea abies
GGATCTTCTCTTGGCAATATAAGCAAAGGATTGTTGGGTTTTTCCCTTGATTGAGAAGGGTTTTCCTAGGATAAATTCTGGTGTCTTTATGCATTGTTATTCTTCTTGTGATCTTGGTTTACAGCAGCTAGTGTAGTGTTGGTACGGTGGTTATGGTTCAAGTTAATGATAAAATTAAAATAAACCACATGTGCTTGAGCTCATCATTAAAATTCAACAGAATCACATCACCTAATTTATTAAGAATGCAAATAACATTGAGATTCACCATTAATAGAAAAGTTAAAACAACAAAATTAGAGTCTTTACATGTGGTCTTGGTTGATGATGATGTTGTCTCTAGTGCTAGCTCCATTCTTGGCCAAGAGCCCATCATTGTTGCAACAAAAATCATAAGGGTGAAATTTCACCATGATTGAACATTGAAATATTGATAGGAAAAATTATTATTATTAAAACGATTTACATGGTTTTTCCCTAGAATAATTCATAACGTCGTTCCTTCCGCATCTGGGAACCCACAAAGTGTCCAAGTTGGTTGTGTCTAAAATTCTTGTGACAAAAACATTGAATTCACTCTAGCAAAGACAGAGGGCTACCTCCAATTGGTTGTCGAAGAGAGTTGTGGGTGGTGTGTTGTATTGGCCAAGAAGCAAAAGATATCCTAATCTTGTCAAAAATATCTTCAAGTCCTTGATACGATTGTGCCCATCACCCTTCTTGGATTTCTTCAGCACATCGAATTTTGTGACAAATTGTTGATCGCATGCCTACTCGTTCCTTCCGCATCTGGAGATCTGCAGAGTGTCCAAGGTGGTTCTATCCAAAAATCTTGTGACAGAAAGATTGAAATTACACTGGTAAAGACGGAGGGTGGCCTCCAGGGAATCATCGAACAGCACCCTTCTTGGATTTCTTCAGCACATCGAATTTTGTGACAAATTGTTGATCGCATGCCTACTCGTTCCTTCCGCATCTGGAGATCTGCAGAGTGTCCAAGGTGGTTCTATCCAAAAATCTTGTGACAGAAAGATTGAAATTACACTGGTAAAGACGGAGGGTGGCCTCCAGGGAATCATCGAACAGGGTTGTGGGTGGCATGTCGTGCTAGTTGAGACACGGTAGATATCCGCAGGTTGCTACAAATCTTTTCAAATCCTTGAGTCAACTGTGCATATCTCTTTTCTTGAAATTCCTCAACCCATGAAATTTTGAGGCCGCCATAGTTAACAGTTGATCGTTCCTCAACCCATGAAATTTTGAGGCCGCCATAGTTAACAGTTGATCGGGTTTTCGCTGGTTCATGGACCGGATCATGACTCTATTATCAATTTCTTTCTTGAAGTCCGTCAACTTTAGAGGTTGTCGTGGTTAACAAATGATCACCTTTTTGTTTCTTCATGGATCGAGTCATGATATTATTATCTAAGGATGTCCCCTAGATCATCAATACTACCACCGCAATAACAAAAGCTATCACTATGCAAACCTAAAGTATGCTCACCATTAAAATGATGAAAACTCTTGAACCGTTAAATTGCCAAAAACATTGATGATACTTGATTCAAAACATTTCTCCAAAAACAAAAAGTAATTTCTCCCAGTTGGCCTGTCACTCTTTATAATAGAAACTGTTGGGCTGGTGTGGCTTTTCCAACGCTAAAGAGACATTGAAATTTTAAGCATTCCTCGTTCTATAGCGCATAACAACCAGTTCTCGTTTTGTAGGGCGTAACTCTTAAAATTTCAAAAGATTGTAATATTTTTTATCTATATAATTAAATTAAATAATTGTTTAAGTAATGGAAATTACTATTTATATTAAAAACTAAAAATAAGTTTTTTGCATAAATTCATTTATTTTTATAAATAAATGGGAGAAATATGTATATAAATTCCATTTATTTTTGTTCTTTTCGTAAATTTGAGCAATAATCTAGTGCTAACAAATCTAAGATCTAAGGAAATAAACATGCCTAGTAAAATGCTTTCAGAAATACAAGATTTGTTGCCACGATCTGTTCCAGTGGAATATCCATGGAAGTTTACAAATCATTGTTGGTTCACTGAGGTTCTCTGGTTTGGGAGAATGGGTGGTGGATGGGGCAAAGGATCTAGAAGCAAGGATTTTGATTAGGTATTTTTGCATCCTTGAGCCAAATCTCTCCAATCTAGTAGAATGTATAGGAACCTCATGGGTTGTAGTCGCCAAAAGATTAGTCTGAATCTCCCCTCTACAAAGAGTGTTTTCTTATGTTCTCTTTGATAACGATGTAGGTCGAGAAGCGATCTTATTTGGGGGGCCTTGGAGTTTTGCTTCCTCTAGATTGGTTTTAATGCTCTGTTATGATTCATTTGATAATTTAGTTGTAAGAAATCAATTACTTCTATAGGTACGCCTTCCCAACTTACCTCTTCATCTTTGGGACCAAACAATATCAAGATTTGTGGGAGACAAAATCAGATCCTATCAAGGTTTAGCCCAAGAAACCCTCGATAAGAAAGGTACTCCCCCATTATGGTTTTATCCCCTCTTTCTAGAGGTCTCCCGGAAGAAATTGTGTTTCAAAAGAATAACCAATGATGGGTTCAAATGTTAGACTATGATAACCTTCCCTTTCAATGTCAATTTTGCAATTCTCATGGTTAATTATTTTGTGACTGCCCAAAGAAAATTGTGGCTATAAGGAAGAGGAAATCTCCTTTAGTAGATGGTCCAATCTCAAAGCGATGGGAAAGCAATGTTTTTAGTTCAACTGTTGGAGATCCAAAGGTTTCTATTCCAAGTCCATTAGGGGGTATTATCATAGTCACCAATCTAGGAACTGGGATGACATATCCTCCAATGGAGAGCTTGGAAAATGATTCAAAATCTCCACCGATATTTGTGTTTCGATGTAGGCAAAGGAATCTTCAAGCAAAGAATCCCTAATTATGGAAGTGAGGGGATCGTTAAGAGAGGATTTGATTTACATCCCAACCAAATTGGGGTTTCATTCTTCATTTGTGATGGTCTATGATGTAGCCTATAAAGATGGAAATAAGGTTTTTCTTTAAGTAAGGATGTAGTATGTTAGGCTTATCCGACATATGGCTAATTCAGTTTTATTAATTGCTCCTTTAATTCCAATGAGTGATGGGTCTCATCCCATTGTAAGAAAACATAGATCAATTGGACAAATCATTTTTGGGTGATTCAAGGATCCTTCCTAAGTCACGAGATTTGTGGAATGGAGCTACATCAAAGGATTCTTTGACAAGGGCACTTGCTCCTAGGTCCTCTCAACACACAAAGATGTTTCCTATTGCAAAACTAAGACATGATAGTTTGGCTTCTTCCCCTCTTCAAAGGTAGCAATTTTGCATTCAACTATGGATTCACTAGTTAACTCAACTCAGGGAGAACTCTCTCAATTAATAGAAGATACATAATCATTTCTACTGGTATCGAACATAAATTTTAAGTGTGTTTCCAGAATTGGCAAGCCATTCAACAAGTTTTTTCTCTGAAGGTTTCAACTTCAATGGGGTTATCTAACTCTCTTCCAAATCTTATCTCATTGGCTCCTAAGTATCTAGGTGAAAATAGGGTTACTCCAAAGCATTGTTCATTCGATGTGTTGTCACAATTTTTCCAATGGATGGTGATCCTTCTCCAGATACAACTCCCCAAGGCCTTTTATCCAAGAAGGCAAGGTTGTGAAACTAGTATTCAACTCATCCTCTTTTTCTTCATATCCTTCAATAAGCTCTCGCACTCGATGCACTTCTAAGAGCTCGAGGAGGACAGACCGAAGGTAGAGGGTTTTTCATGAGGGAGTAAAGGTCTATTTTCTTCTCACCTCATGAGATGTATTATATCAAGGAATTTATGTTTTCGAATCCCATGTTTTGAGATAATACTTATTTAGATTATTAGGATGAAGATCTTGAGTTTTTTTATGTTGTGAGTATCAGTTGATGCTCATTATTTTGATATTTTTTTTTAGAATGTTTCTACACATTTCAAGGCACAACTATTGTATTTATTTTTGTAGCTTTATTGTACCTAGAAAAATGCCTCCATGAATATCCAAGCTTTCAAGCTTATGGATAGGCATGGGCATCCACAACTAGAGACTTGACATTTCATCCTCTTTTTCTTCATATCCTTCAATAAGCTCTCGCACTCGATGCACTTCTAAGAGCTCGAGGAGGACAGACCGAAGGTAGAGGGTTTTTCATGAGGGAGTAAAGGTCTATTTTCTTCTCACCTCATGAGATGTATTATATCAAGGAATTTATGTTTTCGAATCCCATGTTTTGAGATAATACTTATTTAGATTATTAGGATGAAGATCTTGAGTTTTTTTATGTTGTGAGTATCAGTTGATGCTCTTTATTTTGATATTTTTTTTTAGAATGTTTCTACACATTTCAAGGCACAACTATTGTATTTATTTTTGTAGCTTTATTGTACCTAGAAAAATGCCTCCATGAATATCCAAGCTTTCAAGCTTATGGATAGGCATGGGCATCCACAACTAGAGACTTGACATTATGCATGGAAGTAGGAGCGGCGAAAAACTCCTCTTTCAAGAAGTCTATATCCAACATGTCCCAATCACCACTGTAGAATTTGTGAGGAACATCCCGACAACAAGCATTCCTAGTAGCCACCACATAATCCATCAAAGCATATGGAAAAAAAAATTGAAAATGAAGCCCAAACATACCTTTTATTTTTGTGGGATCCTCTACAAGAGACTCATCAACCCTATGTAAACCAAGCACCCTGTCAACAGCCACCATTTTCTTCAAGAAGTGGAAGTAGAATTTGGAGCCTTCATCCCCTTCCCGAATCCATTGCAATTGGGAGCGGATCTAGGCACCCCTAGCAATATAGTCCTCACCTTTGAGAACTGAAATGTCCAACCTTCCAGCCTCCTCTTGAAGAATCACATTATGAATATCCTTTTCAAGAAGAATTCAAACCTCCTCGAGTCTAAACCATGCCTCCCACAGTTATCTTCTCTATTTACAAGTCATCATCCAACCACATCCTCTCATGAACTTGATGTGACAAACAACAACCTCCCACCAAAGAATACAACCCTGCTCTCCCACTAGCCTAGGGGAAAGGTTCCAGACTCTCTGAACCAAGACACAAAAATATGCTAACTCCAATTGATACACATTCAACTTGAACAAAGTTAAAGGTGGCAAGTCACCTGTGTTATCAACCAATATCATAGACTAAATAAGGAAATGATCAAAACACATAACATTCATCAACACATCCACTGGGTGAAGCTTGCCTAAAAATGACATGTCCTCCCTAGGGTTGTAAACCCAATCCAATTGAGCCTACGCCCTATCCTGACCATGTCTATAGTTGGTCCAAGTGAACTAGCCACCATAGTCATGTCTATTTTGTTTCTGAATGTGGTCAAACACCTAAAGAGCATCCTTACAAGAAGACCAAGACTACTTAGAACCATTGATCACAGAACTAGTGCCACCACCACAATCACCCTCCCGTTCAACCATATTGATATCCACTCTAAAAATCCACTTTGCAGCTAAGAGGAAAGAATCCATCCAATCCCAAATTCAACCACACTCTGAAATACAATTAAAGCATAGACAACCCTAACAAGCAATATTGAACCAACAATGTGACCCAAACACGTCGATCCTCGTGATCTAACCATGAACCACCACAAAATAGGAAAAAAGGAAATCACCACCACCCCACTCCCTTGACAATGATCTAAATCCCATAAATGGCCATTCCAACAATAGTTCATTTGATTTTGAAGCTCAAATCCAACTGATTTGACCTTCTACAAAAAAAATGCATCTAATTAGAATCTTTGCAAAACACCACAAACAGCATGCTTATGACTAGGGATTATCATCCCTCACACGTTCTAGGAAAGTAGGGAAAGCTTCATTCCAAAGGAAAATGAAGTCCTAAACTACTATATCGTCTATCCATCTCAAACCCCTCTAGAGTGGGAGCGCCATCATGAGAGTGAACCATCGAATCCTTATAGGAAGAAGTTAAACTCATCTAGGTCTGGGAATGGCGTATAAGCATTATTAACTGAAAATGAGAAGGAATCCCAATCCCTCTCACCTTGTAACTTCACACTAAGATGCACTATCTTCTTTGGGATAGGGAACTTTCCATCTCCCATCACCAAATCTGTACCCATAATTCCCAATGAGAGATCCCCATGTGGAAAAACAAGCCATAAATCTCCTTGGGAGAGGTTAGCTCCCAAAATACATAGAGGGTCATTTATTGGCATTGAATTGAACATCATATTTGTATCCAGACTTAAATTCACTATAAGCTCCTCCTCCATGACTACCACGTTAACCATTGATCGAAGGGGTGGTCAATCCTCATTGGATTTGTGCAAATTGGAGACTTTCCATGTGTCAATCATCCTGTAAATGGATCACGACCACATGCACAAATTACACCAATAATTCCAACAAACACCATGTTCAAGGCTTCTTTGCATGAAATTATACTTCAAATTTGATTAGGTGTCTCATGCATGCATGCATGCAACACTTGGAGCACGCAATGGAGGGTGATAGTTTTCAAAGGATATTTTTTTAATTTAAGATTTGTTATTTTGGGAAAGCTTCTATTCCTCAATTTTTTGAAGCTACTATTTTTAGAAATCTTTTATTCCTGGAAACCAATCACACTTTTGGATACCCTTTTTATAGAAGAGCATGGGTGTGAATTTTGGTGGCGATCTAGCAAAGTTTATTTTTAGACTTTCTAGTTTTAGAAAGTGACATGCAGGGATGGGGTTGTACTATGATGGAGAAGAAAACCTAAATTTCAAAATAAGGTCAAAGTTAGAGCATCACACCTAAAAATAACATCAATGGGACACCCTGCATGGGAATTGTCTGGTGTTTTTTCAAGACAAAAGCACATCTATTTGGGGCATTCAAAGGTTTCTTGACTAGAAAAGCAAGTTCCTATTATTGACTAGTTGGAGCACCTACCATGAGGGCACTATTTGCATTAATTTCCACCTTTTCAATTGATATATTTGGACAAAGAGTGTACACCACTTAATGATATGTTTTTGGATAAAAGTGTCTTATCTTGTGCTTTTTTGAGATCTCATCCAATTTATTTTCCAGAAACTACCCACTTTATTTTTGGAAAGCAAACAAGATAGAGAGGGTGAATCAAATGAGAGAGTGTACCATGTTCACCTGTGACTTTTAGTGGAGGTTACCTTGACCTAGAAGAGCAAGTGGATCAATTCATGTTGATATGTTTGGCATGCATTAATGTTTTTTACGAAAATGCTTTGGAGTTATTTTTAAGGTTGCTTTTATGTTATTTTCTAGACAACGCCTTCCTTCGAAAAGAACTAAATTGGTCCAAGGATTTCTTTGGAACGAAGCCTCGAGTAGAAGAAGAGAAACAAGCAAAGGGATCCTTCATCGCTTGTTTCGAATTCCTCCTTGTTTTTCCCCTTCCATACTTCACATTCCACTTATTTTCATGCATGAATATTGAATTTAATGGAGACTTGGTTCCTCCTATTGTCAGTCACATGATTGTATATAACCCTAACTTGTGTGGGAGACAAATCCTATGCAGTGACTTTATGTCCCATCAATATTTTTTATCTAATTTGATGCATTGGACCTTGTATACATAGATTTGGTAATAAAGATTTTCACTTTATTGGCAACCAATTTCACATGTAATTATCAATTTCTCGGCAACCAATTTCAAATGGGTTCACTAAATTTTGCAAGTGGTTTGATGGTATTTTGAATTGATTGGCCTCAAATGTATCACCTTCCCAATCAACTTTCTCTTTTATTTCTTTCTTTCTCTTTTATTGGCCTTATTTCACAAGCTCGTGTTTCCAACACTAATGTCAATCCTACTACTTCCAATCAAGCAAAAAACTCTCTTGAATGGAGGGATGTCATGGCTATCGAATATGTTGTAATGAAAAATCAAACTTAGGATCTAGTCACTTTACCCAAGGGTAAGAATCTAGTTGGTTACAAATGGGTGTATACCAATGTAGCTCCATCTTAACTTTGAATCTATTAAGCACCGAGAGGGATCCAAAAAAAATGAGATGCAAATATTTCAATGCTTAAAACATCCTCTGATAAGATGGATCCATGTTGGTGTGCTTGATATATAGATGCTTAGTATGTGTCTTCTTACAATGGTTGATATGATTTGATTACTATATATGTGTGTGTGTGTGTGTGTGTGCGCGCTATATATATATATATATATATATATATATATATATATATATATATAATATATATATATATATATATATATATATATATATATATATAAAATTCTTATTTAGTCCTCTATGCGGCTTCAAATTTCTCAAACTTCTATTGGGATTTTTCTTTCTCAACCATAGTTCACCATAGATCTCTTACAACACTTTGGAATGCAAGATCGCCAGCCAATTGGTACTCCTACTGTTTCCAAGATAAGGTTTCAGGCCCGACACCCTTCATCCTTGTTTCATGCATTTATTTATCGAGCTCTAGTCAACATTTTGATTTATATTACATACTCAACCAGATATCTCCTTTACAGTCAGTATGTATTCCCACTACATGTAGGAGCCTCATGAGAGTCATTGGTAAGCCACCAAGTGCATTTTGCACTATCTTATGGGCACCACCCACATGATCATTCTCTACTCAACATGTGCTAACATCTAGCTTCTTGCCTTTTCTGATGTCGACTAAGCGAGTGATCTTAATGAACAATGCTCTACCTCGGGGTATTTGTTATCTCTTGGTTTTGGACTAATTTGTTGATATTCCATGAGGCAACAAGGGGTCGGGCTCTCATTCATTGAATTTGAATATGCCAGTGGAACTCATGCTAGGAAGCATCTTTCCTAGATGCCAATGTTACTTGGTGAGCTAAAGCATGTTCAACATCGTCCTTCCCTTTAATTTTCTAACAATCATAGTATTGACCTTATTCACAATCGAGTGAATCATCAAAATTCCAAACACATTGAGATTTGGATGCATTACATTTGGCACCTCCATGCTCAAGACAAAATTATACCAATCTTTGTTCCTTCTGCAGATCATCTTGAAGATATCTTCAACTAATCTCTTACAGAACCCATTGTCACTTCTAGGGATGTGTATCGATGTATGTGTGTTGCCATTAAGGGGGGAAACATGATGCACTGTGATATCATCTAACATGCCTTCATGTTTAGATTAAGGGGGGTTGTTGAGAATGAGTGTAATCTTCACCTGTGACCACATGCTAGCCTACTATGTGGGTAGTTGAGGCCCTTGGTGGACCAACCTTTGGATAGTCAACCCACTTATTGTATTTAATTGTTTTATGGTTGGGGTGTGTGCCCTTGTTTCGTGACCTCATAACCCCTTCTTGAATGGATACCTCCATTCTTGAAGGGGCACCTCACTTGAATTGTGTGTGTGTGTGTGTGTGTGTGGCACCAGATATTAGTGCTCGCTATGTCCACAGAAAACATCCCCGAGATCTGCGAGAGAGCATGGGTAGCTGAGCATTTTTGAAGTATTAGGGGCTCAACAACAAGAGCATCTTATAGACCCATTAAAGGGCACAACATGTCACTCCAAGGATTTGAACCTGGGTGGAAGGGTAACAATCATTCGTTCCAACCACCCATCTATGGACTCAATTATTTCAACATAGAATGGATTAGGGCTATTTCAAAGCCCTATATTGTGTGTGTGTGTGTGTGTGTGTGGCACCAGATATTAGTGCTCGCTATGTCCACAGAAAACATCCCCGAGATCTGCGAGAGAGCATGGGTAGCTGAGCATTTTTGAAGTATTAGGGGCTCAACAACAAGAGCATCTTATAGACCCATTAAAGGGCACAACATGTCACTCCAAGGATTTAAACCTGGGTGGGGAGGTTAACAATCATTCCTCCCAACCACCCAAGCTACATCCAATGTACTTGAGTTGTGTGTATATACGTAACTCAAGCTGTCATCTACATCATCTCATTTAATAATTCATTCATTATTTTTCATAAGGGCACCTATAGTATACTTGTGGTGACTCTTTCTTGGTTATGGTTGAATTATCTTCAAGAAGTCATGGTATGTGAACATCTTCTTGTGATCTATGTTAAGTGTTGTTATATTTCTTCTAGTTGGATTAGGGTTTGTTAAAGAGATCGTCATAGATATATTATCTGTCGTAATCTCAACAAGAAACCACTGAATTTTTAAACATGCTCACGAGTCAAACTCGTTGACATTTCAAAATCTTGGCAAGTACTCGCAAACAGGATTTTGACTCACTGTTGGATTAACTCACCCTATCTTATGGGCCAAGCAGGGTTTGACACACACATCCAAGTCGAACCCAATGAGAATTGTAACATTTCTCTAGGCACTTAAATCATTGTTGTTATGATGTGTATTCTAACAATTTCTAGATAGTTTTCCCTTTAAATTTTTCACACTACAAACATCGTCGTTCTTTCATTCACTGAGTGATTTGTCTGATACATGCATGCCAATTCACTAAAAATGCATGAGACATCATGACCTTTTATCAGTTAGCCTTCAATATGCAAGTCAATGTGTTTTGTATGCCCTTCTAGTGACTTCAACCTAATGTGTCGCCCTGCCTCCAAGTTGCCTCCTCAGTGATGATGTTTGATTTTGCTTTTCATTATCACCTTAAAAATCTTAGCATCTAAATCAAGCAATCAGTCACCCATTACCAAATTCTTCTCTTTGACATTGGATACTAGGGGAGTTCCAACTAATCATTCTCGAGCTCCTCCCAAGATTACCCAATTGGGTCCTCTAGTCCAAATCAGTGCAGTTAGCCTTCAATATGCAAGTCAATGTGTTTTGTATGCCCTTCTAGTGACTTCAACCTAATGTGTCGCCCTGCCTCCAAGTTGCCTCCTCAGTGATGATGTTTGATTTTGCTTTTCATTATCACCTTAAAAATCTTAGCATCTAAATCAAGCAATCAGTCACCCATTACCAAATTCTTCTCTTTGACATTGGATACTAGGGGAGTTCCAACTAATCATTCTCGAGCTCCTCCCAAGATTACCCAATTGGGTCCTCTAGTCCAAATCAGTGCACAAAGGACGTTATCAGCCTCTACATTGGTACTTTCGTGGTTATTGATGATGACAAGAATGTTCTGTATTTCATCTCTACATATACTTCTACTTCAAGTACAATGTAGTGTCCTCTCTATTAGGGTTTACACTCTTGGTATACCCCTTCCTCCTCGCTACTTTATTTTTCTTTTGTAACTCGTTTTTTTTGTACTTAGGAGTTGTTGTGGCATTCCCACGTTACTATTATGACTTGTTTTACTCTTTAGTCCCATTTATTGATATTATGGTAGATGTGGAGGTATTCACCTCTACGTGTAACCTTTGACAAGACTAGAATATTATGAGAAGCAAGAGAAACCCTAGAAGACAAAGAGCACGATAAATAAGAGGGCGCTAGAGCTCATTTGTCATTCACACTCTCACAACTGCATAAAGACTAGTGGTGCGCAAGTTTGGAGAGGGAGTGCAGTTGCAGCAACTACAACTAGGATTTTGGTCTTTGGTTATGGTTTGGACTTTTTGATTTGGTTATGGTTTGGACTTTTTGATTTGGTTATGGTTTGGACTTTCTGTTTGGTATGCTAGCCTTGGAGAGAGATACACTACCTTGGTTAGTTATTGGTTTTAAGATCTACTTCTAGAATTATTCTGTTTGTCAAGGTTAAAAGTGCTCGAGGGTGGCTGTGTGCCTATGGTTGGATGACAATATTGCTATATTGTTTATGGAAAAACAAGCACATCTCTTTTATTCTAACAGGTTATGGGCCCACACTATCTTTAGATTATTCTAACCACTGGAAGATAGATTGGAAAGTTATTCGTTAAGCTCGTTGTGGCACCAGTTACAGCTACATCGATATTTTTTTATTATGCAGCTGCAACAAACCCTAACCCTTGTGTTCGAGCACTTTTGGTGAAGCATTTGACCTAATTCCTTGGATGACAATATTGCTATATTGTTGATGGAAAAACAAGCACATCTCTTTTATTCTAACAGGTTATGGGCCCACACTATCTTTAGATTATTCTAACCACTGGAAGATAGATTGGAAAGTTATTCGTTAAGCTCGTTGTGGCACCAGTTACAGCTACATCGATATTTTTTTATTATGCAGCTGCAACAAACCCTAACCCTTGTGTTCGAGCACTTTTGGTGAAGCATTTGACCTAATTCCTTAACATCCTAGTGCGCCCTAGCCTAGCGCACTTCTTGGTACCCTCAGCTAGCAAAAACGTCAAGTTTGAATTTTTTGTCAAAGTCAAAGTCAAAGTTTGACTAATCAAAATCAAAGTGAACGGTTGACTTCTGGTCAAATTGATTTTGTGATCAAAGTTGAAATTTTGTGAGTTTCTAGCATGTTCTAATCATTGAATCTAATCTCTTATTGTCAACATGATATATAGTTTCAGATTGGAAGACAAGTTGGACGATGCTACAAGACTCCTAAGGTATGCACATGTATATGCTATCCAAGTTATCTCATCTAGCAAAACATGAGTGTGTTTACAGGGAAAGTACTAGAGACCTTGTCCAAGCTATAATCTTGGATTCAGTGCATTCAAAGGAACAAGTGTGGCCTCCATAGTAGTGAAGCTTTAGGTTCCAGATTTGATTAAATTGTTAAAATTTATATATATCAAGGGTGGTAGTTGCTACATTACAAACTGTGAAAGCAGTCTTTGAAAGATTCTATTATTGCTAGGTGCAATGAATACTTGACTACATATGAATACCATTGATATAGATGTTTATTATATGTGTTCGCAAGATGAACTGACATCTCCTCTAGATAGATATTTCTTGTTTGTGCTTATTGTTCTTGTTCTGGGCAAGTACCCTTGTGAAATATGTTTCATGAACAATTCTTGCAGAAGCTGTCATAGAGGAAGTTTATAAGGATGACACAGCTGCCAGATCAACAGCAATCAAAGCAGATAGAAACAAACTTAAAGAGACTCAAAGGACTCAGAAACGAAGGAAGTCGGGAATCAAAAGGAAACCAAAACAGGCTTGTGACACTTTGCAAAAAAGCAAAGAGAGATGCAACAGACGAAAGCGTGGACTCTCTCGGATGGAGGGAGTTGATCACAGAATTCCAAAAGAAGAGCATGCATATTGCTCATTCAGGCATGAAGCCAGGATTAGGAGGGAGTTAATCCCCAACAATATGATCCATTGAAGGAGAATTCGTAAAGATTATGAAGTATCTATCCATGTTCTTCATTGGAAGTAGCAGCATGTGTTCAGTTTGACTCTAGAAGAAGTCTTCTTCGAAAAGAAGCCTTGAATATCCTTGGTTGTCCATCTACATTTATGTTCCTATGGTGGAAGAAAAAAGTTGGAGCCTTCAGGAAAGAAGGGCATGTAATCTATAGAAGATTCCATGGACTCCAACATTCATGAAGATTCCAAGAAAGAAAGAAG
>CBVK0103108907.1:0-13078 GCA_900067695.1 Picea abies
TTACCAGAGGTACCTTGATATGTCTTCTCAATACCATAGTGATTTTACCATCTGAATCGTTCTAGATTGTCCTAAAAAAGGGAAATTATTCCTTGTAGCATTATGGAGATATGGAGTTATATAGTCAAGTTGATCAATGGTGATAATTTTTCCTTGATGGGAAAATTGTAAAATACGAAACATCAAAGATGCAATGATGGTCATCGCATAGAACCAACTATGACCAGGTAAAAAATTATAATCCAGGGGTGCATCAACCGCTTCGACATCAATCGAAACGATTTTACCCTTCAGTGTCACAACGAAATATTGCAAGAGTCCTTGAGGTTGGAAATCACATCCATCAAACACTTTCAAGGTGGTAGGAGATGAGGTAAGTTTAGGAGAACCATGGGCTCTCTAGCAGGTTAAAGACATGGCACAGGTGGAGTCTCCTTCATCCAAAATAGTGCGATGGATGTTCTTTCCACCAACCAAAACTTGAATTTGGAATGCTAGGTGATGTGAGAGCCTCTATTTAAAATAGTCTAGATTAAACGTACTCAAGTTTTATTCCTCGGGATCCATAGCCCCAATAGCAGACAACAGGGTTCGACGTTGACTTGGACAGTTTTGTAGAACTTTGAGGGCTGACATAGCATAAGGCACTTGCGCCAGATCTTCAACGATATTATAGTTTTGGACGACACGAGTACTTGGATTAAACATCGCTTTTTGAATTGCTCTCTTGGGCAGGCACAACACTGCATCAAAAATTGGTTTCTCAATCTGAAGAGGATTCGAATATGAAGGAGGAGTGGATGTGGAGGGCTGATCAATAGCCTTTCCATTAGCCTAATCACCTGGAGGAGTGTCATAGGTATTTTCTTGATTCGTTACATCAACCGTCTTAAACATGTACACCTCAGAGGCACTCGAGGTAGCATCCCCATGGTGGGAATGAGCTATGTTGCCCCCTTATGGAGGGGCAGGATTTTGTGCAACCATATGTTACTGTTGAACCGGTTGGGAGGTATCCTTAAAAAATTTAGCGACAACCTCACGATGAGGGAAATATTTCATGTAATGGTCTTCCTCACAAATCATGAAAGGAAACTTAGCCTTCCTATTTAGTTGAGTATTAACAGTATTTGTAGTATCTTTCTGGTAAAAAGATTTCTTAGATTTACCCTTGTTTTTCTTCATACCCCCTGGCTTCTGAGATGAAGTGGATTGGACCTCATTCACCTTGGAGGTTTGAGCTGGATCAAAAGTAGTTTTGGTGTCTGAAATGGACACTGGTTCCAAAGCAGCTCTTGTCGGATCATTCAATGGACGAGGACCATGAGGAATCAGATTGTAAAGTGTGTCAGATTGGGAATACACCAAGTCCAAATATTGAGCATGAATGATAGCCTACTCCTCAGTAACAACTTTCCCTGTACAAACATCACATGCAATGGGTGGCAAGAGCAACTTTGTAAACGAAGCTGCGAGGAGTTGGTCTGACATTGGAGCTTTAATCAACCGTCTTCATCGTCTCCACTCACGAATATGATTAGATATGTGGGTGGAAGACGATTGTCAGAGTGAGGTCAAAAGTTCTGTACCGGTCTCTTACTGTATAGAAAACTGAAAAATGCGTCAGAAAATCCATGGCAAGAGAATTAAATTCAACAAAGGAGTTACATCTGAAAAAGTCGAAAAAGGAGTTACATCTGAAAAAGTCTTAGGTGAATGGAATCATCCATCAAAGAGTTTGAAGAACACCATAAATGGAAAGTCGTAACATGATTGTTAGGATCTTTCCTGGGTTTTCCGTCGAATTTTGGAATGTCGAATGGTAATTTGGAAGGGATGGGAAACCAAAACAAGGCTTGCTTAATGGGATCGTTTGTCAAACGTGACAGATCTGGTAGATCTAATGTAGACAAGAATGGAAGTTGTCGGTTGGAATTTGGATACTGGTGGTAACCATATGGCATGGGAACACCAGTGGGACCAAATCGAGGTTTCAGTGAGATAACAAAACTAGATGGTCCTCCCATATATGATGGTTGCCTGGGTTGTCCACCCATGAAAGGTGGTTGTACTAATTGTCCACCCATGTATAATGATTGAACAAATGGACCTCCTATGTACTATGATTGAACTGATGGTCCCCCCATGTACGGAAGTTGAAGGGAATGTTGCATTGGAATAGTGGGGTTTACAAATTGATAGGGAAAAGTTCTTTGTTGAGTAATGTCCATCGAATTGGGTTGACACCATAAAGGATTAGAAACTCCTAGAAATGACTGTCTAAGATACAAGCCAGTGGTAGTAGGGATAGAAGGACTTGCAGGAGCGTCTTGTTGATGTTGCAACCATGTAGGTTTCCCCGCAATGAAAAATTGACCTCTAGCTGAAGGTTGCTCCCCAGCTAAAGGTTGGCCTCCCATTGATGATTGACCTCTAATATAGGTTGTACTCATCTGCAAAGGTTGAGGTGGAGGCTGAGTAGCTTGTGTAACCCTGGTTGAGTGAATTACTTGACTACTGGCCATCTGACCGATGGAACAACCAAGTAAAGCACTTGGTGTGTGCATGTGTGGAAATAATGAAACATGAATATTACATCACCCATGTATGAAGGGAGATGCATTCACAAATGGTTCAGTCAGGGTTACCTAGGTCATCGATGTTCCAAACAAAGAAGCACTAGCAGTATCAATTAGAAGAGTTGTGGAAAAAGAGAAATTCCCAAGTCCTTCAAAAAAACCAAACGATGATGGGTTCATACCAAAATATTGTGTAGTGGTTGAATCAGGCGGTAAAATGTAAGAAGAATATGCATCAATAAATCTTGTGGATGGTCGACCAGTGAGTGGTTGGATGAGTGGATCAATAAAAAGAGGATTCACATAAGATGCAAGGCTTTATACGAAGGTTTTGACCGGTTCTGCAACGTGTTGGCCACTTCCAGGAGCTACACTCCTAGTCTCAAAAGTTTGATCTTCGATCATTCCTTTGTAAGAAACATTGGGTTGAGATTCCTGAAATTCATGATCCATACCTTGTATACTGTGAGATTTTTTATCCTAAGGCCAACTACGAAAGTCAAAGAAACACACCCCTAAGAAAACTAAAATAAATCAAGCAAGCAACAAAATATTCAAGGATCTTCCAAAGACTAGATAACAAGCCGACAACAAAGAAATGTGAAGCAGTTACCCCAACCTCCATGTGACAAACCTTCTTGGTTCAAACAACCCTCACTTTCGTGGGATCACCCTCCAAGGGTACTGAGAGTGTGATATGACATCTACCTTAGGTACCATGGGAATCCTCCCACAACCACCTCTATAGATACCTAGGAAAGGCCACTAAGGTTACCAACTCACAATCAACCTTCTAGAGGGTATCGTTGATAGTCAGGACCAAACGTATGGGCATGATATCAAAGTTTGAAATTATTCTAAAGGACTCAGGAAAAGTGGACCAGTAGATTGTAGAGGACCCCGAACAGATTCAGAGTTCATGAAGTATCGAGACCAAATGAGTCACTGACACTTCAGGAAGGACCCCTAATATACGATATGTCCGCTATGATTGTTCAAGCTTTGGAGGGGTAATCTATGTTTCTCTTCTAGACACGACCTCGTGTTTAGCTCGTGTGACAAGCGGTTCCCAACTATGCTTATATGAAATTTGGATTTGTTCACTCGTGAATGCTCTACAATCTATTTAGTAGCATTGGACAATTTACTCACTTTTCCTAGTCCAAAGACCCTAATCCTATGCTACTGTTGGTGTGCTAAAACCAAAAAATGGTCTAGTTGAATTTAGTAGCGCGTGATTAATTTTAATGGATTTTCTTCAATAGGTTCACGGAGATGAAATTGATGATGTGAGAGAGACTAGACGCCAATATAATGCAAAATAATGAGATGCAATTCTTTCGTTTCGATGAATTCTATGTATGGGAGGGAGAAGAGTTCTATTCTTCTTAACACAAACAAGCACTCAAAACTATGAAACTTTCAATTTCTAGGATCAAGAAGATGCAAAAATACCAAGAAAATGTTTGGGAAAACTGAAGTGCACATGCAAAACTAGCTCTTTTTCAAACGTGTACCAAAACAAATTTCCTAAGAATGCAAAAAATTTATTCATTTGATTATGTATGCAAGGAGTTATGCAAATTTTTCTGCTTCTAATATTTCAAGTGAAATTAACGAGATCTCAGTTTGACACAAAGAAACATGAGGTAAAAAATAAATCAAACAAAGCGCACTAAAAAATGATGAGAACTGAAAGAAAACAAGTGTGAGATGGCTTGTTCAATCAAGGACTCGTAGATGCAAAAGAGAGAGAAGACAAGCATTCTTGACAATCCTAGAGAATGAGTAGCAAGAAACAACATTCAAGACTGGGTTGTGGTAAAAAAGAGAGACTTAATCATAAAAAAGCGATATGTTTCAATGAAGAAAAAAAAGTCTCAAAACCAAATAACCTTTGCAAACTCTAGTTGATGAACACTCCTAAACAATCAAGGAATCTGAAAGCTTTGCGAGACAAAGATAAGAGAACTTAAATGAAGGATGAACCAAGGGATCTTGTTAACCCAAGGGGATCACAACTAGGAGAGAATTGCAAACTGAAAGAAGGAAATGAAATAAGTGATGGAATGTCAAATTCACAAGCCAAACAAAGTCAAATACCAAATAGGAGACTCTGGGCTAAAAGCCTCTCAAGAGCAGACTGAGAAAAGTAGGGTAGAAACAGGCAAAAACACCCTAAAAAGGAGACTAACACCTCTATTACCCAAGGAAAATAGCACCATGGTGCCCTCTAGTAGGCTCAGGGGGAGCTCCAATCAACTAATGGCACCCCTTAGGAGGCTTAAGGGGAGCTCTAGTCAAGCTAATGGCGCCCTGGTGTGAATTGCAGGGGAGGGTCGGTTTCTGAAAAAGCTCAAAAATGGCTTCTACAAGATCAAACTTAGCAAAGACTCAGTCAATGGCTCTGTAAAATATTCAATGAGGAAGAGGGAAGGGTAAATAGATCAGAATGAAGCATGAAAGAAACAAGATCTAATCATAAGCAAGGATCTACGACGAAATAGAGGAAAGACTAGTCAAAGTCCCTCCCCAATGGAGTTGCCATTTTTCTGTTGTGAGAAATCTTACTCTGTGGAAAGGCTAAGCTCCTCTTTGGACCAATACCCCTATATTTGGTCCAAAGATAGAAGTAAACAAATGTTTTCTAACGTCCCTATATATCTAACTTAATCAATCAAACAAGAGAGAAGATGAATGTGGCGTACCTTATTGCAATGTTCGTCCTCGCTGCTCGAATCCTTGGGCTTGATATCTAAGATCCTTAATGCAAATGAAGTCCTGGAAAGACTAGAAAAATAACTCGACCTCCTACTCTATATGATTTTACAAAGCAGATCTATCTATGAAGAGTGAAACGATAATAGACAAGCAAATGTAGAACACATGAACTTGAAGGGAATATGCCAAGTTAATATTAATTGGAAAGCCAAAGTAGGCACTTACAAAGCATGCTTGATGATGCAACAATATTATCCAAGCTCTCCTCGTCTTTCCCTTGCATGAATCTTGAAATCAAAATGTTGATGCTTCTCCTAGGATCAAAGGTTTGATATCTAAATTCTTCCCCTCTTCACCTTGGAAATACCTTCAATATATAGGTTTGAGAGGCGTAACCACCATGAGCTAATGAGGGAAATGGTTAAGGATATGGCTCCTTAATTTGGGATTAGATCCTAAGATAGATCCATAGGATAGATTCGACCCAAACCAACCTCATCTCCTCAGAACTGGCCCTTAGAAAGAGTTAGGATTCTCCTTTATTTCCTCTAACCAAAAGTGGCATTCCCCCTTAGTTAGAGACAGAGCGCCAGTGGCCAAAAGTGGCGCTCCATTAACATGGAAAGGAGAGCATCGATGCTCCCTATACATGGGCAAGTGGGTGCCACCCTTCATAAATGCTAAAAAAATGATCGGTTTTCCAAGTGAAAGGCATGTTTTTGGCCTTGAAATGATGGATTTCTTCCTCCAACATGACTTAGGGATCATGTAGGAAAATTCCTTTCATAGTGTCAATGATTTCTGACACTTGGAAAAGTGCATGAAACACTTAGTAAGGTGCATATGACACTTGAAAAAGTGCATGCAACACTTAGTAAGGTGCATATGACACTCTATGATACTTGTGACACTTTGCAACACTTAGGGTGCGGCATTTAAGTGTGGCATTTTGATGTGTAACAACATCTCTCTCTGGATGCTCAGAAATATTGAGCTATTATAGTTTTTTTCCACCATTCTAACTGTCTTGTAACTAGTGTCCATACTAGTTTTTCTCGCAAGACTATGTTCATCTTTGAGGGATCTTGGATTGCTAGTCCACCTCTTTCATGGGGCTGACGCACTGTTTTCCAGTTGATTAAATGGAATTTTTTTGTATTGGTCTTACCTCCTTCCTAGAGAAAGATTCTTATGTTTTTTGATATTTTATCGATCACTTCTTTAGGCGCTAGCAATGATGCACATTGAAAAATAGTTGAAGAGGAGAAAACAACCTTGATTAACACAATTTTACCTGTAAGGTTGAGCCAACGGGCTCCCCAGTTTTGAATTTGCTTTGCCATTTTCTCTAAGACTTCATTCCAAATCTAGGAGGAGGGAGTATTTAGGGAGATTTTCATACCAAAATATTTGAACGAGGACCAATGTTCTTTCACCCTGAAGCCAAGGACCCTTGAAATTGATGTTGAGAGATTTTCTGAAAGGTTCCATCCATATATTTGACTTTTCATAATGTTTATTTTACCTCCCGAAGATGAGAGAAATTGATTAAGTATTTTCTTAAATCTTTTGGCTATAATGGTGGACATTGCACCTAGAAGGAGGGTACCGTCTATGAATTGTGAGTGATTTACTTTATTTATCCATCTTTCTATCATGAGACCAAGAGCGAAATCCCATGCATCCCATTGGCAATCTTCTTCCAACTTCCTTCTTAAGGTTTCTGCCATGACTAGATCAAAATAATTTGCCATATCTAGTTTTATAACCATTCCCCTTTCTTTATTGCTATGACTCACGTATATGGATTCTTGAACTAGGATGATGTTATCGATGATTTACGTGTTTTCCATGAATCCTCCTTGATTTTTTGAAATCAATTTGCCTAGGAGGGGTTTATTCTTCCATCAATTATTTTTGTGAGGACTTTGTATGCTGAATTGAAAATAGAAATGGGTTTGAATATGGTGAAATTGGAGGAATTAGAGTCTTTTGGGATTAGGGCCAGGAAAGTTGAGTTTATTTCCCCTTTGACTTTTTTCTTCTTCAAAGTGTAGTTGGGCATCCTTTTCAAGTATTTTTTGATTGCTTCCCATAATAATTTAAAGAAGTGTATAGAAAATCCATCCAACCCTGGTGCCTTATCTTGTCCCGGACTCCATATGGCCTTTGAGATTTCTTCTTCACTAATTTCTCAAGTGTGAGCCCCGTATTCTTCCTTGGTAATGCAAGCTGGTATGCTTTCCAACATGGCTTGCATGGTGCCTTCTTCATCCTCCTCCTGCTCTTGTGAGTAAAGCTTCTCAAAGTAGGTTACTACTGCTTCCTTATTTTGGGTAAAATATTCTAGAGTCTGTCCAATATCTATTTGTATTTTTTGGATAGTGTTTTTTTGTGACCTCTATTGTTCCTTCTTGTGAAAATAAGTAGTTTTGGAATCTCCTAACTGAAGCCATAGACTGTGAGATTTAAGCCTCCAATCTTCTTCTTCCTTTCAAAAGACCTGATGAAAATTATGATAAGCTTTGTGATTCTTCTGCAAGTGGGTTTTTGTCACTTATTGTTCTTCCATTTCCTGTTGAATGTTTTATAATTCCATAATTCTTAGGATTCTTTATTGATGTGGTGGGGTAAATGAAGTCTTCACCCATGACTTAAGAGCCAATTTGACTTCCCACAATTTGCTTTCCTAGAAAAGGTGTGGGGAGCCTTGAATGGGGGTTTTCCAATATTCTCTGATGATATAAACAACCGAGGGTTTGTGCAACCAAAGGTGGTTGAATCCAAAGGGGATGAGATTGAAATTTTGAGGGGGAACCAGGGTAAGGGAAATAGGTTTATGATCAGTAATTGCATAGGGGGTTATATTGGAGCATATATAGAGGGGGACAAGAAGAAAATTGATGTGAATGAGAAAGTGGTCTAGTTGGGATGCAATGTGACCAAGCTCTAACCACTTGTTTCTCCAGGTGAACTTACCCTTGGGGGGTTTGACATCAAAGAGGTCTCAGTCAAAGGTAATATCTTCCATATTCTCCCTCATTGAGTCTCTGGCTGAATTTACGTCTCTTTTTTCTGTGTTTTGCAATATTGTGTTAAAGTCCCCAACGACTATACATGTAGGAAGCCCTAAATTGTCTTTGAAGGATGTCAAAGATCTCCAACATTCAATTTTATCCACATATTTATTTGACATATATAGATTTATAATAGAAATTTTATATCCATATTCTCTATTGCAAAGAACAGTAAATAGCCAATGTTTTGAATAAAAAGTTACCTCGAGATCATATTGAGTTGGATTCTAGAGCGTCATGATTCCTCCTAATGCACCTTTTTGAAAAGATTTTTTCCCTGATTGAATGACATATTTTTTCTCCATTTTAGTCTCCTAGAGGAGAATTACATAGGGATTCTCTTATTTGATAAGGTCTCTGAGGGCTTCAACCTTGGATTTGATGTCGAAGCCTCTACAATTCCACGAGAGAAATTTCATTACTTATGTGATGAGGTAGCTTGTCCGCTCGAGATGGGTGGGACCTGAGATTTTGTTCCTCTATTGCTTCGTTTAGGGCCCATATTGTTTAATTAGCTCTGTATTGAGTATTGCTTACTAATGGATTTATCTTTGTTTTTTGCTTCTTCTCTGGTCTTTGTTTGTCCTCCTTCCATATTTCCTAGTTCATTCTATTGGGATTTCCCCTTCCTCGAGAGCTTGCCAAAGATTCCCTTGAGGGGGATCTCTTTCTTATATAACTGTCTGAGATTCTACATTGGGGGTTTCTATGTGAATTTCTTCCTCCTCCGAATTTTCTTCTTCTTCCTCTCTGATTCTAGGTTTTCTGTCAGGGGGAGTGGTAATAGAAGAGCTAGGGTTTTATTCTGGAGTTACTTCATATTCTCTTCCTAGGTTGGATTCACCAAGTCTTGAAAATTTGTTGGGGGAGATATGGTGCATTTCTTCCTGAATTGTTTTACTGGGGTTTCTTGAAGTTCTTTTGGTTTCTTTTGGGATCACTCCTGGGGGAGGGTTCTGGGAGGGATTCTTTGCATGGAATAGGATTGCAGGACTTGACAAGTTGCTTCTCCCTGTATTTACTTTCTTTTGTACTTTCTTCCATTCTTCCATGGGTTTAACTTTTTCTATTACCTTTTTTGGCTTATTATTGACACAATTTATAGAAAACATGATAATATTCATGACAAACATTGCACTTAAATAACACATTCTCATATTCTACTTTCTGGATATGGGTTGAATTGTCCAATTTTAATTTGATTACTTATGGAAACCCTTTTTCTAAGTCAATTTCTACACAGATATGAGCACAACCGAACATTAGAGCCTTAGGTTCAGACTTATCAAAATATTTTCCCAACGAGTTCCCAGTACTTTTTATGGCATCATCTCCCCAACAATGGAGGGGGAGATGAGGGAGGAGAACCCATACATGGACTACATTGGGGATGTCGCACTCCGGGTCAAAATATGGGGTCCATCGATTCAAATATAAACCTATGGAACCATAGAAGTATGGTTTGCTTTGAAATGTATGATCGTTGTCTTCTTTAAAGTCGAAAAAAAAGTATAGAAACCATTACCACAGAAGAAGTGATTCAAATGTCCTTTGATGAGGGGTTGCTAGTTCCACACAATCTAGAGTTCCACTTATCAAGGTGAGGGCCAGATTTCAATAAATTGACCTAGGAGTCCTTTGGAGGCATAGGCAAGTGCTTTATTGTGAGCAACAGAGCATGCGATTTCAATTTCTTGAAGTTGGTCCAATTTTTTTACGAACTACGAGATTTGGTCCAATTTTTTTACGAACTACGAGATCGATGGATGGGGAGGAGGTTTCCCTAGTGATCCAATGAGTTGCTTAAAAGTAGTTGCATCCACATCAAACTCTGATTGGGGACCTAGATCCCCATCGACCATTGTTGCAGAAGAAATCACAATGGGAAGGAGTCACAATGCGAGATTAGGCTAGGGTAACCACAAATCCTTGTTGATTTCAACTTGATACATTCACTACATTTATCGAAGTTGGATTTCTTTGAGAATTCCACATATCAAAACCAAGTATTCTAGATCTTGCTCATTTTTTGTTGTGATATTTATGGGTAATTGAGCTTGTCAAGATCCTCATTGATCTCCTTTATCAAAGGGCTTTATGTAAGTTGAAGATAATAATATCAAAGGAGAAGAAGCACAATCTTCTTCAACTTGACATGTTTTGTTTGGTGAGAAATCTGAATTATCTATTACATTTCTATGCAGTATTTCGGTGGCTGCAATGATATGTTCACATGCTTTTCATGTGTTGGTTTTACCATGAATATTTTTCCTATTCCCTTGTTCAAAACCTGAATGACAGTTGTTATAGAAGGTGATTTGATGAATCCTATGCATCTTGTACCAATCTATCTTACAAATAAAATCCTCATACAATCTCATGTCCTTTACTTTCCTAACAATAAGTGATAGGCTATGGCGATGTATCTTTGACATGGCATAGTTTGAAAGGATCGAATTCATGAAAAAATCCCTAATACCATTTTGATTCATGATTTCCATAGAACTTGTAGAATCTACAATAACCAAGATTTCTATTAAAATGATCAAAGAAAATCTTATTTACAACATTCCTTCACTGTCGAAAGTCAATTTTTTTCTCTTTATCTTTCTTTGTTTGTCATTTTGCAACTTATTTTCTAACGTAACTCATCTAAACTTTTTATATGGACACAATATATTCATGTCATTCAAGTCTATATATTTTTTATTATAAGACCCCCTTGTCATTGGTTTAAGGGACTTGTGTCCTCTATACATCCCATATCACCATTTCCCTTGGTGTCTCCATGAATTTTGTTGACCCTCAACATCTCACCTTTATTGTGCATCTAAACAAAGAATGTATAGACATATATCCTAATCCTACACCTTGTGCATTTTCCACAAACATCTTCCAAGAAAACACCAAACTCCGTTTCATTTAGTGTTTGACCCATAATATAGTCATTATCATGGACATTACATATCATTCCTTTAGCAATGTGCATGCTTATTTTCATGCATTCATGTGTTAAAGAAACCCTTGTATATATGAATATTCTCCTTGATTAGGGAATATTTAAGGGGTAATATTCGCAATGAGGTTCCAAATCTCATCAAATTTCATTGCATCCCCTAGTGTATAGTGTATGTCCAAATCCAATTTGATGTGATAAAGGTTTATTGGGGTTGAACACCTTATCTATTCTAAACACCATCTACAATTTCTTTACAATCTTTCCATGCAGTCTATGTCTGTGTTGTATATTGAATATGGATACCTCACCTTGATTCGCTCCATATTGTAGAAGATCTACCTTATATGAAATAGAAAATGCAAAAGAAACTTTACACCTACACACTATATTAAAGATGCTTAGTATATGCTTGAAAAAACATTTAGTATATTAATAATACTTAACACATGCTAACATTGCCTAAAATCCATAACATTCCATGAACTTATACCCCCTTCATCAAATTTTCCAAATCAAATGTGGTTAAGTGACATCAATTATCAAAACCATAAAGTAACATGCATTCAATCTTAATACTTAACATGTTGTGCCTCAAGTCCATAATGTTCCATGAATGTGTGTCCCCTCCATTGACATCTTCCATAATCAAATGTGGTCGAGTTCTATCAATTATCAAAAGTATACCATAGCCTACATACACTCTTAATTTACCATAATATGTTTAAGTCATTGAATATTCAACCCTTCTAGCCGAATAAAAGTTTCATCAACTAAGAGGTCACCATAGTCCTTTTGTGTGAAAATATTATTTATCCTTATAACTCCAATAAATTTTGTAAAACACAATTGAAATATAATTTGTAAATGTTAATCCATATAAAATGCAATCTTATATTTTATGAAAACACAACCTTTTAAAAATGTAATATACATTTAATAATTAACAAAGGTATGCTATGGCATGGCAACGACTATGTACACAACAAAACACTATTAATACAACTATCAAAGAGTCAAATTGTAATCACTAAAATAATAATCAAAGAAAACTTCAACCAAAATTGGGTTGTCATGACAACATAAAGTAATTACTAATGAACATTCGATAAAGATAGTTATAGAGAATCTTGTAAGCTTCCAATACTGTATACAAGTTACTTATTCTATTAAAATGTACGGTAAAATGTTTGATTTTATGATAATGAAAATAAATATAAGATTTCATTATGTATAAGATGATATCTTATCATGTTGCTAATGAGGTAGTCACAACGGAGTAGTGTTTCCACTAATATATAATGGTTAATATAGAATGGTTAATTGATTATGCTTATTTTTTTTTTCACAAGAAAATTCACACGAAATTATATTGAATAATTTTTTGTTTACAACGGTTTGTCAGTGATTCTAGCAAATTTTTTTTTAGGAATTTTGAGAATACATTATACTCGAGAGTTTTACTTCAAAACATACATAGCAAGAGGAAGCATAATAAAATGAGAGAAATACAAATTCAGAAATACGAGTCAATGTTGATCCAATGAAGCAGTCCTGCCATGGAGCGGAAGATAAGGTTTATTAGAAAATTTTAATGAACTAATGTGAACTCTCCACTCCTCCATCCCAACTGAAGTAGTTTAATCTTCCTTTTGGTGCCGCGAGCGCTCGTTTGGATAATTTGTCTGCTTCCTTGTTTGATTCCCTGTAGATATGTTGATAGCAGATTCTTTGAAATGATGATG
>CBVK0103108941.1:1233-15169 GCA_900067695.1 Picea abies
GTGACTACCTCACCTCTAAAGTGACGGGGACACCTGCCTAAGGTGACAATGGGCATGTGACCTCTTAGTTGTCACCATTTAGTAGTTGGGTCAGGATTTTCCCAACCTACAACTTGTGTGATAACAAGATCCATGTGAATAAGAGTTCCCAAAGCTGTAATCTTGGATGTGGATGGCCTTGAAAGCGTGTTTTCCAACTTATTTGTGTTGCCCTTCTTATATTTGATGACTTGATGAAATTGATGCAAAAACCCCATCCACTTGTAATGTTTAGTTTGTTGAAGCTTACTTTGGGCTTGGAAATATTTTAGTGGTTGGTGATCAATGAAGATAATGGTTTCCTTTCCCATCAGATAGTGCTTCCACTTCTTAACAACTTGAAGTAGTGCATGGAGTTCCTTATCATATGTAGGGTAGTTCAAGACTCTCCCATGAAACATATTAGAATGATAGCATATCGACTTACCTCCCTGCATCAAGATCATTCCCATAGCATATCCACTTGCACCTGTCTCCAATTCGAAAGGATTCTACAAGTTAGGCAATGCTAGGATTGGTGCTTGATTGATCTTTGATTTCATCTCATCGAAAGATTTATGTTGATTCTTTCTCCACTAGAAAATATTACCACACTCTTACCACTAATTATTTTGGCATGGAGTGGTGTAGCTACAACTGAAAAGGATGCTATGAACTTCCATAGGTACCATGCTACCTTTAGTGACAATAGCAAGAATTGGCCACTTGATGATGGTCTCCATATTCACGGGATCTATCTTGATTTCCCCTCCATCAATCATGTACCCCCAATACACCAATTATTGCTGAGCGAACTCACATTTATTGAGGTTAGCCAGTAGCTAATACTTTTTCAGAGTCTCTAGCACCTGCATGAGATGTGAAATGTGCTCTTCCTAGGTAGATATATAAATCACTATCTCATCCAAATACACTATTACGAATGAATCTAAATAAGGACACAATACATCATTCATCACTCACATAAATGTGGTTGGTGCATTACATAAACCAAAAGGATGGCCAACCATTCATACAAACTTTGTCTTGTCTTGAAGGTTGTATTCCAAGTGTCTTCTTCTTTAATGCATACCTAGTGGTATCCCAATTTGAGATCCAACTTGGCGAAGTACTTGACATCCTACAACTGGTCTAACAAATCATCAATCCTGGGCAGAGGGTACCGATTCTTGAGTGTGATCGTATTCAAATCTTTGTAGTTGTTACACATTCACCAAGTCCCATCCTTCTTGGGTACTATGATGATAGGCGACCCATAAGGTGAGGTGTTTGGTCTATACATCCCAATATTTGGTAATGGGGAGTCGAGAAAAAACTATATATTGTGCTCCACTTTCCTCTTATGTGGTAACCATTGAGGCTCTTGAAACACGCCCCTGTATGTTTGTAACAACTCCTATAACTATTTTTTCTACTCTTTAGTACATCCCTCCAGTGATTCCTTTACTCTTATTGATTCATCACCTGACTGATTCTCTCTTAAGAAAAACAATACATACTTCTTACTAGAATTGATCAAATGTCTAGCTTGGTTGACACTTACTAGAGAGATCCTGGATTTGCCTTTGTGTGCATTGATGATGTAGGAATTCCCATCCTTGATCAGGTGGTACTGGTTTTTTCTCCACACGAAGATCACATCCCTCATATATATGTAGGGGCTTCCAAACACTACACTGCACACGTCAAGGGGTACCATATCTAACTCCACTTCATCAATAAAATATGCACTTATAGCAAATTTGATCTTAAACTATTTCATGACCTTAAGCTCTACATCTTTGTTTACCCATCCCAATGGATATATGCTAGGATGATCATGAAATTCCAACCAAAGCTTGTTGACCAAATAGACGGCTACGAGGTTGGCCTGTGAACCAAAATTGAATCGAGCATCCACCTTGGTCTTTTTTACCTAGATCTTAATGTGGAAGAGTTTAGTCATCTCCTTCTCTTCCTTGTGATTAAGGATACTTAGATTCACCTCCTCCATTGAGGTGGAGACAATCTTCTCATCCACGTTCGAGTTGTTCTCTACTAGGATGTTTGAATCTGTGGCTAGCGGATTCTTGTTCTTATCACCCTCCTTACAGTTCTTTGGATTCAATTTTCGATGTAGCTTCCAACACTTATCTTCGATGTGACCATCAATATTACAATGGTTGCAATGGTTGTTGGGATCCTTACACTGATGTGCAATAGCTATCGTTTTCTTGTATTTTCTTTTCCACTTCTTCTTCCCCTCCTTGGAGCATCTTGGTGGTCTTTTTGTTTAGAACCACTTGGTTGCCCTTTATTATGGCCTATGTTCTTCTAATATTGTGCTTGCACATAGTTCTCATCAATGATCCTTGGTTTTAAGAGCATCACTTTCTTTCACAAATGATTGTGTACACTCCCTAGATACTTGATGAGTACATCTGGGTTCTTGGGAGAGATACCCAACATGATCACCATCTTCCTCAAATTGATGGTGTACTTTAGCACACTTTTCCCCTGCCTCTACCCGAAGTGATGTCAACGGATACACTACTCCTCTACATACCCAATAGGGTAAAACTGAGACTTGATGAGAGATTTAAATGCCCCCCACTTAATTAATGGTGGATCACCCTCCAACCTAACTGTCTTTTTGTGGATTTCCCACCAAGTTAGTGCATGACCCTCTAGTTTCATTCGGGAAAATGAAATCTTCTACTCTTCCTCTATTTTATGGAAACTGAAATACACTTCTAACTGTTGCAACCAATGATTCAACTTAACAACATCGATTTCACCTTGATACGGTTTGATGTCCACTTTCACTTCCATTTTAAATAGAGGTTGTGAAGGAGAGATGGCGATAGAACTCAATTTCTCTTTCTCAAGCTCTTTTTTTGACTCCTTTTATGGGTCTTCATTATCTCCCCCTTTTTCACCCGATCCAACTTCTAACTTAGAACCACCAAACTCCCTGAAATGTTCAAATTTGTTCGTCAAAGGCGCCATGAGGAGGGCCATGTTGTGAGAGATATCAACGAAATGCTCTTCCAACCTTGCAAATCCCTCTTCTACTACATCCCAAAGGTTGTGATGTTTAGACTCGTTCGCCATGGCTATGGTTTTGCAACTTCTTTCTTAAAACAATTTCTGGATCCTACAACTTCCCACAAATACCCAACAAAAAACTGTTTTGATACCAATATGATCTATAAACTGGCATGGATATTCCACTAGAACAGTTTGTCACAACATATTTTGTAATGTTATGAAATATTTTATTATGCAGGTTTATTTTCGTAGATCTCAAATTTATTATCACTAGCTTATTGCTCGAATTTATAAAAATAATTGAAATACGAAAATGAAAGAACAAACAAATGAACATACCATCCACACAAATGAACATAAGATGTATCCTAGAAAACCCGATATGGGATAAAATCCAGCTAGAAGGTGATGTCTATGCTCTGCTCTCTTTTCTCCAGTTATGAAAATGCAAATGTAACAAAGAAAGGGGCACTCATTATGGAGTTGCCTTTGACACTGTGCCCTGAATGGATGCTACAAAATATTCTTCCTCCTTTATTATGCTCTTAAATCCCACTCCTAGATACTCTATTCAGCTACAAAACAAGTACACTGCTAAATAATGGAACCCTTTCTTCTCTTAGAGGCCAAGTATTTAACATAGCCTGATAGTTGTCTAGGGTTTGGGATTTTGCATGCCTCAACCCTCAATTATTGTTAAGTTTTAGACCTTCTAGAATCTTCTTGAAAGTCCACATGTGGGTAGACCCATATGTGTGAGTAATGGGGGTTGGCGTGGCATCCACTCAGTACCATGGCAATCAACAAGGTAGGTTAACTTACAGGAGGCATAACTTTTGCATACATGCTTCAATTGAGGTGATTTTGACAACTATTGAAAAGGTCTCGGTGTGTAGAACAACGTCAAGGGGTTGGAAGCTTTGCTTGCAAAGTTTTGACCCCAAAAAGTGTCATTTGATGCCTCAAAATGGATTTGGAAGGTTTTGGACCCCAATTTTCCAAACTAGGACTTATCACTAAAATGGGCTTTGCAAGCCAATTCCTCCAATTTTTCCACCCAAAAAGTACCACGATAGATGAAAAATTATATAATGATCAATTATAGATCACATATGGCGAAAATAAGAGGAACCTCTATATCTTCTTCTAGTGGGTCATTATTGAGATTGTTTTGGAGTCACTACGATAACATCAATCTTTATTTTGTGTGTTGGAATGTTGGGAACTATCTAACACTAAGGAACACTAGGTGGAAGGATAAGTGCAATGTCTTGTATATCGACAAAGGGGAATATGATAACATTGTTAAATAAGGGATGGTTTGGAGCAAAGATTTTGGTTGGTATCATAAATGGAGATAAATGGGGTGTCTGAAGGATGTTGATGTGGTGGTGTTCAAGGTATATATTGCAAGGACATTGGTCAAATTGTGTGGTGTGGGGGTGGAGGCACAAACTCTATTAAGGTATGTTCTTTGTGAATTGTAGAGGACATGATTGATTAGGGTTGTTCCTACATGATTAGGGCTAGGGAAGGGATTCTATCATCATTTGTCATCGACGGGGTGGTGGACTAAGATGGGTGGTAGACGGGGTGGAAGGAATCCATTTAATGCACGTTCAATAATGATGGGTTAGGGGATTGCAGTATGTTAGTTCAATCAAGTTTTTCGAGTGCGCATAAGTGTGGTGTGCAGGGGTGGTGATATGGGTAGACAACATGCTTAATCTTGGTGTAGTATGGGTTTGCTACTTCTTCCATTGTTGCCCCCCATCCACAATTGCAACCTAAAGAGGTTGGAGGTTGAGAGGATGTATATGCCAATGTTTCTAGTGTATATTGGATGCCACATTGATTAGATGGTCTTGCATGTTGAATTCTTTTGATTCATCTGTCTTGTTTCATTTCTTGCCTGATTCCTTCATAAGTTAACTATAATGGGAATGGCTACATAAATGATGGTGTGCCATTCCATAAAGATTTTTCGGGCATAATAGGGAGTGATTATGTGCTTGGGCACCCAAGGGATAACTTTCTATGTTAGGGAAATCACGTCCTTTCATAAATTTGACTAGAGGGCATCCTTAGGGCAACTTTGGAAACTATTAAACTCCATTTCATGCTAGTCTTCATGCTCTAGTAGAGTACATTGCAAGTTCTCCAATCCTAAATTTGTTGTGATCCATAAGCTATGATGGATTTTAGCTAGTAGAATGAACTATTCTACTTAAGTGCGAGCATGATGATTTGTACCCACACACCAACGAATGATCTCATCGTGTACTTCTAAAACTACTAGATACTTATGCAACTTCAAAAATGGACCTAAAGCAGCACAAGTTACCAATTTGATATAATAAGTCTCATATTGGAACTAATGAGCTCTTGTGTAATAATGCCATCAATTTTTGGTCATGTGCATGCATAAGACGAAGCATGGCCACCACTTATGTCATTGTTTTGGTAGTCATTTGTTCAACCTCCATGTCTTGGAATGTTGGTTGGGCATGTAGGCATGCATTAAGAACACACATGTGGCTTCCATACTAGGGTCATATTGTTTGAAAAATAGGCAGGGCATGNNTTCCATACTAGGGTCATATTGTTTGAAAAATAGGCAGGGCATGTTCGTACAAGTGTGTCAAAAAATATTAGAAGAAAAATGGATTCTATTCGAAATGAGCATACATAATGCATGGAGTCATACGTTGCATAGACAAGATGATCTAGAGAGAATGTGGACCATTTGATAGGTTGTAGTTAAGTCATGTAAAGGTGTAAAAGTAGAAGGGCTTGAATTGAAAGGTAATTACCAAGGTCATGGGCATAAGGTAGAGGATGGAGTCAACCACAACACAATGCATGTACATGGATGGTGAAACTATAACATCAACATCTAAGTCTTCCAATTTGGAACCATTCGACTCATAATATTGAGATATCCGTTACATCATGAATAGGTCCAAGGTGTCAAAAGATACACATGTTTTTTTGTAACGCTGAAGACATTAGGATCAATTGAAGAGGATCTCAAATGAAATTGCAACTTGGGAACTTAAATAATTTCCACACGACCATTGTGATTTTATCTAGTTTTGAGGACAAATATTTTCTTAGTAGGAGGGCATGTTTTACCTAAATAAGCCCAACACATTTTATGTGCATACTTAAGTGTCTACACAAGTCCTTGCAATATGTGCCAAGTTTAATAGAAAAGTTATCATAGCAAGTAGATGATGCATCAAGGATCAATATTGTTTTAAGGTCCGATAGACCAATTGGTCTTAGTGGACGCTAATCATCATCATCATCATCATAAGGTTCAATTGACCTAGAATGCTTAATATGGTCAATATAGGGCTAGATATGCCTAAACATGCCATAAAAAAACCCACTTAAGCCTCTCTAAACTCTAATTATAAAACACCCTACTAATTATGGCTTAATCCCCTACAATCACGGGCACAAATAGCCATAATTAAGCCCTAATTAAATGGCACCATTAGTGTAAGACCAAGTAGACATAATAAGACAAAGGATGTGTTGTTCACCAAGTGAGATGTCTCTAGATCTAGGGGGTCCTTCTTTAGTGATATAACTATACCATGTTTACCATTTTTATGTGTTGCTCACTGATCATGCTCATTCATTAATCAATACATTTTTAAACAAGAATAGTCTTTCCTCCATTCCCAAGGTCAAAAGTATGTCCTAATTCATTCTAGTGTGTGCAAGTGTCCCTCACCTCTACTATTTTGTAATATTTTCTAAACATAGTATTAATGGTATTAATGACATGTTCTTTTCTTTTACATATCTCTTTCATATTATTTGAGTATATTCACATTTGGAAAATCACAATAAATGACATGCATTAATAGAATGAAAAATAACTCATAACTTTTGGACGAGCTTTAATAGTGTGTTGACAAAATAAAACATAACATCCAAGTTTGTTTTTTAATGTGCTTTGAGGTAGCTAACACTTAAATAAAATTCAACTAAGTTTCTAAGGCACAAACCCGAGTTTGTGGATGGGGACAACACTTTTTGAAATAGGGGACTTGGTTTGTCAATGGTACACACACATGTCAAATTTATATATATATCATAGATGAAAAAACCAACAATTAATCAAATTAATTGTGATTAGTCTTGACCACAACCAATTAATTACTGGCTAAACATCACAATTATTTCCAAATTTCAAGAAATTGTGATTATTTAAAAAACATAGGGTTAATTGGAATTAATAACTAGTGGATGGGTATTAATTGGCACTGTAGAAACTAAAAAGAGCTAAATAATTTTTTTCACTACCATTGAAGATTTTTACTTGGAGTAAGGAGGGGATTGATTGTGCCCATGGTTTTCATCAACATAATACTCCATTTTTTTTCCAAATTTATGCAAGAGCTTGTAGAGTGCATACTACTTGCCTCTTATTGTTTTTGCATGGATTGCAGAACAATTTTAGTTCATAGGTCTATTTATTTATTTTTCCCTATGTTTCAAGCTTGAAGTTGGCCATCCTTGCCAATATGTCAAAGCCTTTGGACCCATTTTGGCACTGTGGTGAACCCAAGGATAAGAAAAATAGAATGAAATTGCAATAAGCATTGTGGAATGAAAATGAATGGAGGAGTTTAGTGCTTGCAATACAATTTGACAATAATACTAGGTCATGATGTTGTGCCTTGTGATAAAGCACCCCCATAAATCATTTACACTGCCCATGGGCCCATGAGCTGGTCGTCAAATTGATGTTGTAGGGCCTTCTAGTGGTAGATGGGCCCTTACCTTTTATTGTAAAAGGGGAAGAGGGAATACATAGCTTGCTGCTTGATTGATGTCTCAAGTTTGAAGTTGGCCATCCTTGCCAATATGTCAAAGCTTTTGGACCCATTTTGGCAGTGTGGTAAACCCAAAGATGAGAAAAATAGAATGAAATTACACTATAAGCAATGTGGAATGAAAACAAATGGAGGGGTTTAGTGCTTGCAATACAATTTGGCATGAATAGGTCATGATGTTGTGCCTTGTGATAAAGCATCCTCAAAAATCATTGCTGCTGACCATGGACCCATGAGCTGGTCGTCAAATTGATGTTGTACGACCTTCTATTGGTAGATGGACCCTTACATTTTATTTTAAAAAGGAAAAGGGAATGCTGCTTGATTGAGCCCTCAATTTGTATTAGTTATTCACTTATGTCTTTGATTGGACAAATATTAGGATTTGGTATTAATTTTGATGCATCTTATATATTAGTATTTTTTCATATTTATATGACAATGTGATTATTTGATTTGATATTGTTAGTTTATATTTAAAAAATTTGAAAACAAAAACATTTTTGTTCTTTTAAATACTTGAAAATTTTTCCTAACTATTTCCCATTAAATTTAACCTTTTCTATTATTGACAATTTAACCTTTTCTAGACCCTCCTATCAAGTCTTAATTATGATTATTTCATTTATAAGATATATAAAAATAAAAATAAAAATAAAAATAAAAAATATATATTTTTAAAAACATAACTAATATTTCTGTAAATCAACAATTTTCATAATATCATTTTCAACAAGTAACAACAAAAACATGCATAATCATGATATCTAATATCAAATCCAGAATTCTCGATGCACTGAAAATTGTTTTTAAAGCTGAGAAAATATCCTTATAATGGAAGATTTGATCACCCAAGGCAGTGGTCCACTTCATTTCATTGTCTATTGTTCTCCACAAATTTGCAGCGAGAAAAAAAACATCAAAATCTCCCGCATATCCATACAATGGAAGATTTGATCACCCAAGGCAGTGATCCACTTCATTGTCTATTGTTCTCAACACATCAAAATCTGCTGCATATTCTTACAACGGAAGATTTGATCACCCAAGGCAGTGGTCCACTTCATTGTCTATTGCTCTCCACAAATTTACGGCAAGGAAAAAACATAGCGTCGAAATCCCTTCAGTGCTGCATTGCTTTTCCCTTCATTACTGACAATTGAATGATAAAAATGAGAAGTTATTATGTGTTTTTAAGTGCATGAGGGTGTTAGGCAAATGGAATTAAGGTTTTGAAGGAGGGACCAACCCTTTTCTTGCAACTTTTTTACTTGTGGAGAACGGGACCCCGAAAAACCCGACGCACCCATTTTCGTGGTTTGAGTACCTGATTCGGACTGCCATCCCGATTCCTGGCTGGGAAGCATCCGGCTGTAGCAGTTGCAATTTTTAACTTTTAAAACATGAATTTTTTAGTGGAGAACGGGGCCCCGAAAAACCCCGACGCACCCATTTTCGGGGTTTGTGTACCCGATTCAGACTGCCATCCCGACTCCTGGCTGGGAAGCAGCCGGCTGCAGCAGGTTCACTTGGGTTCGTCTGGGGACGTTCCGGTTTCCGAACCCGGGACGGGTTTGTGCACCCAGGGTGTGGGTGCGGGTACCTTGACAACTTAGGATTTTAGGAATACAGTAAATAAAGAAAAGAGGCCTCAAATGGGAAAACATACTCTTATGTATAAACATTTATTAATTTTTCCAATATCCATGTACCAAAAGTTAATTTTTCCAATGTCCATGTACCAAGAGCTCTCTGATTACCACAAAACAATAATTCCGTTATAGTTGAATGCTCATTATCAGAAATCAGGAGGGTCCCTAATTCCCCTTGACAAAAATAACAATTATACAAAACCTTCATTTATTAGAGCCTATGATTGCATGGCTGGCATATTCCTTGAATATTTCTACAGTGCCTTCTGAGACAACACTGAATGATTGAGATTCTATGTAAATGTTAAATATTACAAAATTTGATCAGCTTGTCAAAACAAAAACAATTCTGATCAGCAAATGGGTATGAAACTAAGAATTAAGAATTAGCACCGGCATATCAGCTGTTGAAATCATTCATAAAAATCAACTTACAGTCAAAACTTTACTGCGAAGTCCGCTACTGTATTTGCACTGGTCCTGAAGATAGCAGGATACTTATAATTTGCTCTCTTATTTAGTAGATAACTCAAATTCCCTTCAAATTCTGTATCTGAGTCATTCTGATCAATGCATCAAACATAACTTGAATTGTCAAAATTCCCAGTTTTTGTTACCAATAATTTAATTTACTATGGCTAAAATGTCAACAGGATAAAGTTTAAAATTGAAATCTGAGTTAGACGGGTAAAATACACTAACCCACAAATTGGAGTCCAGCCAAGATATTTCTAATAGGAGCGCTCAGTACCTCAAACTTCCCTTCTATCATGTCAGGAAGGCCATAGCAGCCGAGCTCTTAGTTCTGCAGATGGTCCTCGTTCATTTCTGCAAATATACATGTAGTCTTTTACTGAAAAATGGTGATGAAAATGAACACATTATTTGATATTGTTAAATAATTATAGTGCTACTGTTAAGTGCAAATATGAAACTAAACAGAATTAACGGGTTCTGATTAATCATTTGAGAAACTTAAATAATTTGAGCAACAAAAAAAATGATTAAAACTTAATGGTGAAGAAGGCTCAATGTCTTTCAAATGTAGATGTAGATAAGGAACGCAAAATGCAAGGGTATACGAAATTAAGTCTTTCCCTTCTATCAAGAAATATGGAGTGTCAATGCAACTTGTATATTGGGTGATTTCATGTATAATGTTACGTACACAAGTCCCTGTACTCTGCAATCTGCCCAGAAGATTTGGGGAAGGTTTGGCAGCATGTATTCAAGTAGAATGAGTTAGATGAATCAAATTTTACGTCTGGTAAGGACATCATGTAAAAGCTATAAGATCATGGATAATCACCACACACCTTTCTGAGACAACATCATTAGATCCACTATGTTCCATATCCTGAATGATTTGATAATCATATGGCATAAATCTCCTTCGAAATCTGCACAATTCATTTTCATTTATCACTAATTAGTAATTACATATGATAAGAGCAGTTCCATTACTATAACTAAATAAGCCCATTGACCAGGGAATGTTTAGTAGAAAAGAATGGTGTACCCTTCAAAAGCGAAATCAACTGCCAAGGCTGCTACTGAAGCAAACAAAAGTGTGAGCCAAAAATCTAAGGTGGATACAGGGACAATGAGTTGCCCATATATGTTTTCCTGCATAGTGACAATTTAAATCAGCTCTCCCAGTAAGTCAAAAGAACCATATTTTTAACATACATTTTTGTCTATCAAATAAAGAGCACAGGGGACATGGAATAGTCACCTTCGCATCCCAAAACGAGTATATTGATGTAAAGAAAAGCAGAAATAAAAACCAGATTACAATGCTCCCAAAAATGCTGATGAAGTGCCATTGTGTCAAGAAGCTGTTTCCTATGAGAAGTTCGAGATTGACAGTAGTAACAACACATGAAAATGACAGTGTCCCCACATCCCACTGGCCAAGAATTTTCCCATGGGCTTTTCCACTAAACCCAGTAAAAATTGAAAAACAGAATATAACGAAGGATTGAAAAACACTTGACAGCAGCCATCTGGCTAATAGTTGCCATCGGAAATATAAGTTGTCAATGCCAGCTTTGTATAACTGAGGAAACTGCTTTGAAACAGCGTAACTTAAATCCTGCAATTGAAAAGAGAAAAGAAGAATAACAATCAGCATGCCAGGAATCTGACTCTTGATCTAGTCTCTTAAACCATGCATGTTTGTTTCCAAGTATTGATTAGAATAAACAGAAAAACCACACAATTGAATGTACAACAAGTCATAATGTTATGTACCTCGTCCAAAATTCCAATGGCGAGTGCTGGAAGTGAAGTGAAAAGGATATTGTATAATGCTTGGTACCAATCATTATAAAAATTTGCAGCAGAATACCCACAAACGAAGGTGAACCAAACTTGTGTCATTGTGAGTGTTATGTTCTTATAAAAAAAATAGGTTACCATCTGTTAACGCCATTCCGATCGACAAAAAGAAGCCATCTCTATTGCATCAGCAAAAAGTATATATCCAACAATACCAAGTTCAAAGCAATGCGATCATATTAAGTAGGAATTAAAATAAGAAAATTTGCAGGTATATTCAATGCAGATGCAGTAATCCAGTCAAGGGAAAACAAAGCTGCACACAATGTGTAACTGAAGAGCTACTAAATGGAACAAATAAACCAGAAAATTACTTGTCGATATCTACCTTTGAAATCCGAATATATGACAGCCTTCCATGGACAAGGAGGAGCTCTGTCAGGAATCTGAATTGAGAAATTGCAAAGTCGCTGGCCATTACAGCTTGCATCCCTTCTTGTCCTCTAATTGCAACGCCAACATGAGCAGCTTGTATCATGCTTACATCATTGGCACCATCCCCAATGCTTAGAGTTACTCGTCTTGCATGGTGTCTGATTAATATAGTAACCTGCAAAATGTTAAGCTAAACCTCAGGAGTCCGTTCACAATGAAGAAAACATCATCGATACATAGCCTTATGTTGAATGGTCATGAAACAACCAGAATCAGTCAATTGTTTTTGTCAAGATGCATGTATATCTAGTCACTAGTATCATGTAGCATCCAATTACACATTTTGGTCTCAGCATTATGAAAACAGTAACACAATGCATCCTGACTTCCAATATAAGAAAGGCTACAAAAGATTTAAATAATGATCTTGTTATCTCTATTCAATCGACTTACCAATGGTGTGTTTCTCATACAAAACATCTCATATAGAAAATTTGGGTTGATATCTTATCTTATCCCATTAAGGTTGATCCTCAAGAAATTTTACATGGCATTTTTTGTGAGTTTGCTGGCTTTGATGAAGTGTTCCAAGCAATGGAAAATTGATAGGTGAACTTGGAGGTTGTATATACACAACCTTTTATTGATGATGATAATTGTTACCATTCATTAAGACCAACTTTGGTTTATTGGATCTTTAGAAAAAATGCTAAGGAATTAATTGGTTTGCTTTAGAATTTTATTTCTATGCTCAAAAAGATTGTAGATAAGCTTTTCTAAATCTCCATAGTTTTGATAAGTTAATGGGTTTAGGAAGGTTGGCATTGTTACCAATATTTTGAAATTGAGATCTAATGTGGGTATATGTAGGACATTCTAAAAGAAAGTGCTATTTGTTCTCCACCTTCTTAGTATCACAAAGATGATAAATTCTTTCATTCCAAAGTGTTTTAGGAATTGTCCAATGCCCTATTTCACTATGGAGCTCATGAGAGTTCATTTCTATTTTAGCAATATTGATTTTCTTCTTCAAATTAGCTAAAACAAAAATACATTTTTGATCTTCTAGATTGGGGTTCATGATCTCTTTATAGTATCTTAATTTTCTCTTTTCCTTTATTTCTTTATTGCACCGTAATTTCTCCTTAAATTTAGATGTGATAATATTTTTAATGGTATCAATGTTTTGCAAAGTGACATCCTTCTCTAATATCCAACGATTTAGCCAAGACTTAGCATCTTTATGCCATCCCCTCTTAAGCCATATGTCACTTTGATTGGAGTTTGAAGCAACCTTAGGAAGCCTCTTGTCTTGCACTTGTACATTAGGTGTCTAGTCATAGCCATGGTCTCAATGGGGGTAAGATTGTCTTCTATGAGGAGGATAGAATAGGGTGTATTGCTTTTAAATTTAAGATTATAAATTATAAAATGGTCTTGGATTTGCTCAATCTTTCTCCATGATTCTCTAGAGATGTTGCAGACCCAAACTTCAAATCCATATAAGATAACATGAGTGACAAAACTATCAAAGTGAAGTTCCTTTTTTCCCACAACCATAAGTCCACTATGTTACACCCCAGATTCTTTGTAGTGTACCCTGTTATCGCACAGTTTGTAGCTAGGAGAAAAGGCTATAAGGTAGAG
>CBVK0103108973.1:0-12249 GCA_900067695.1 Picea abies
AAGAGGTGTTGCATAAGTACCCGCACACTATTAGTCGATGTTTCTATTCAATTCAAATGGTAATCCACTAATAACTCTTCACTGGGAGTTATCTTTTTTATTACGCACAGGACTACTTGATTCTCTTCACATCCCTCATATATGCAATTCGGTTGCTTGTTTGTTGTCCCGGGTCTTGTGCTGTTTATAAACCTTGCAATATTTCTAGAAGCTTTAGGCCTTCCATCAATATAGATAGTCACTCCCTTATTTTTATTCTTCTTTATTAGTTGTATATAATTTGCAAGGAGTGAATATCTTTGCATACTTTGCATGTACCATAACAGTCACATCCAATCATTATAATTGTAACACAGTCTGACATAGTCCATCAATTTAGTTACTGTATTATATTTTACAATTATTCCATCCATGGAAAATAGCTCCAAGCCATGCAGGGAGGATGGTGTTATGCGATATGTCCTAATGTTGACAATGAATTCAACATCTATAGGAGGTAGTTTCTTAGGTACCCATTGTTTCACCAGATTCTTATACCCGCGTGGCACCTCTATGTCTCCTATGCTCTCATCATCATAAGAGCATGATCCTCCTTCGACAAGAAATTGTTTTATGCGTCTACAAAATTTTCTTCTGACTTTTTCACCTCTGGTCCTTGGTTTCTTATCATATCTACTAGATGAAGTCACATTTCCCTCTATTTGTCCTAATATTTCCTCATTCGATGAAGAAATATCTGATAGGTACCTTTTTGGTTGTACCTTCAGTTGCATGTGCACGTGTTGTTATGAGTAGTCCATCATCATCCTAGTTCCAATTTATGAACTTTTTTTCTATATTCAAAGTTCTAAATAAATTTTTTATATCTTTAGTTTTGGATGCACAATTAGACTAGGGCGCAATTACCAATATTAGTAGGGGCACTAATGCATGCAGTGGATTCCCAACTTAGTGAATGGTATGAATCTCTAGGTGGGTGCACCTTAATTCGACTCACTTATCCATGCAAGCAATATGCACTATGGTTAGATTACACACTACGAAATAGTTGTCAACCACCTAATTTAATGTGATATCCCTCTTGATTTTGGACATATTAATGTGATAACACTAAGGACATGATAATTTTATCATATGGATCTAAGAAAAAAATAGTAGTAAGGTTGTTGTTCGTTGGATTTTTGCAAATTAAAATTGTTATAATAAATATCCATTGAAGATGAGGGTCAATGCTATGGAGTAAGAAATACAATGATCACTTGATGTGTTGCAAATCTTCGGTGCTTTAGTTGGAAATATGTCTAAGGCAAGACAAGAGTAGAACTATACAAATATTAGTTTTGTTCAAGACAAGAGTAGAAATATACAAATATTAGTTTTGTTGAAGCCAAGAGTAGAACTATAAAAATATTAGTTTTGTTCAATCCAAGTTGAAGAATAAGTTAGTTATGGCGATGGTTAACAATAGTGCAACCCACATTTTTATGTAGGAAGTAGTGGCTGTTAAATTCAATGTGCAATTGAAATTGGTGCAGTCTTTTTTCAAGGCAGTAAGATATAGTAGTTAGTTGACAGAGACATGTAGAATTTAGTTAGTTTTTATTCCATGAGGAGGAATTGGCCAAGAGTCCCTGAAATGATTTTGGGATGTGACTTGAAATTGGGCATAAAATGAAAACTGAGACTTAGATTGAGGAACAGTTGAATTCGATGGATTAATGGGATATGATTTCAGCTAGACCACCCCTCACTCCCAGGTGCCATGCTCGAAAATTTCTTTACTCATTGCTTTTGAGAACTAGTGTTTTGGTTAGTCTGAAGCAATGAACAATTTGGATTAAGGGGTCCAATTTACAAAACCATGCCTTGGGAGCAGATGGATAATTTGGTAACCTAGTCCATGCCTAAACAAGCTTGCAACATCTCATAGAACTCAAAAATGTTGCTCTGTTAGTCTTTTATGAACTGAGGGGGATTTTGGCCAAGAGTCCCCGAAATGATTTGGGATGCGACTTGAAAATGGGCATAAAACTAAAACCGAGACTCAGATTGAGGAACCGTCATCTCTGTTGGATTCCTGGCATAAGATTTTAGCTAGAGCACCCCTCACTTCTAGTTCCAACCCCTCATAAGTTGTTGTTTTCATCGATTTCAATAACTAGTTCTTTGCTTAGTAAGAAGCAATGCAACATTTGGATTTAGGGGTCCAATTTATGAAACCATGCCTCGGGAGTGGATGGACAATGTGGTCACCTAGTCCATGCCTAAACAAGCATGCAACATCTCATGAAACAAAAAAATGTTGCTTGGTTAGGATTTTATGCCCTGAGGAGGAATTGACCAAGAGTCCCCGAAATGGTTTGGGATGTGAATTGAAACTAGGCATAAAATGAAAACTGAGACTCGGATTGAGGAACCATTGACTTTGATGGATTCTTGGGATAGGATTTCAGCTAGAGCACCCCTCGCTCCTGGGTTCCATGCCTCAGAAGTTGCTTTACTCATTAATTTCGAGAACTAGTGTTTTGATTAGTTTGAAGCAAACCAAGATTTGGATTAAGGGTCCAATTTATGAAATCGTGCCTCAGGAGAGGATGGAAAATATAGTCATCTACTTCACACCTAAAAAATCTTATAGCATCTCATGGAACTCAAAAATGCTGCTCCATTAGGTTTTTATGCCTTGAGGAGGAATTGGCCAAGAGTCCCCGAAATGGTTTGGGATGCAACTTGAAACTTGGCATATAACAAATATCGAGACTTAGATTAAGGAAATATCAAATCCGATGGATTACTGGGATAGGAAGCACCCCTCACTCATGGGTGCCATGCCTCAGAAGTTTCTTTAATCATTGATTTCAAGAACTAGTGTTTTGCTCAGTTTGAAGTAATGCAAAATTTGGATTAAGGGGCCAATTTATGAAACCATGCCTCGAGAGCAGATGGATAATTTTTTCACCTAGTCCATGCCTAAACAAGATTGCAACATCTCATGGAACTCAAAAATGTTACTCCGTTAGTCTTTTATGCCCTGAGGGGGAATTGGCCAAGAGTCCATGAAATGGTTTGGGATGTGACTTGAAAATGTGCATAAAATGAAAACCGAGACTTAGATTGAGGAACCATCATCTCTGCTGGATTCCTAGCATAGCATTTTAGCTAGAGCATCCCTCACTCCCAGTTCCAACCCCTTGAAAGTTTTTTTTTTCATCGATTTCGATAACTAATGCTTTTCTCAGTAAGAAGTAATGCAACATTTGGATTTAGGGGTCCAATTTATGAAAACATGCCTCGGTAGTGGATGGACAATGTGGTCACCTAGTCCATGCCTAAACAAGCATGCAACATCTCATAGAATTCAAAAATGCTGCTTAGTTAGGTTTTTATGCCTCGAGGAGGAATTGCCAAGAGTCCCCGAAATGGTTTGGGATGTGACTTGCAACATGGAATATAGATAATACGAGACTCATATTAGGGAACCCTTGACTCTGATAGATTATTGGGATATGATTTCATATAGAGCACCCCTCACTCCCGGGTTCCATGCCTCAGAATTTGCAATACTCAATGGTTTTGAGAACTAGTGTTTTTCTTAGTTTGAAGCAATGCAAAATTTGGATTAAAGGATCCAATTTATGAAACTGAGCCTCGAGAGGAGATTAAAAATGTGTTCACATTTTCCATTCCTAAACAAGATTGCATCATCTCACATAACTAAAAAATCTTGCTCCGTTAGTCTTTTATGCCCTGAGGGGGAATTGGCCAAGAGTCAATGAAATGGTTTGGGATGCGACTTGCAACTGAGCATAAAATGAAAAATGAGACTCAGATTGAGGAACTTTTGTCTCTGTTGGATTCCTTCCATAGGATTTTAGATAGAGCACCCCTCACTTCCGGTTCCAACCCGTCGGAAGTTGTTTTTTTCATCGATTTCGATAACTAGTTCTTTGCTAAGTAAGAAGAAATGCAACATTTGAATTTAGGGGTCCAATTTATGAAACCATTCCTCGGGAGAAAATGGAAAATGTGGTCACCTAGTCCATGCCTAAACAAGCATGCAACATCTCATGGAACTCAAAAATCCTGCTTCGTTAGGCTTTTATGCCCTGAGGAGGAATTGACCAAGAGTCCCCGAAATGATTTGGGATGCGACTTGCAACTGGGCATAAAATGAAAACTGAGACTCAGATTGAGGAACCTTCGACTCCGATGGATTCTTGGGATAGGATTTCAGCTAGAGGACCCCTTACTCTCGGGTGCCATGCCTTAGAAGTTGCTTTATTCATTGATTTCGAGAACTAGTGTTTTGATTAGTTTGAAGCAAACCAACACTTGGATTAAGGGGTCCAATTTATGAAACCATGCCTCGGGAGTGGATGGAAAATATAGTCACCTTCCATGCCTAAACAATCTTGTATCATCTCATGGAACTCAAAAATGTTTCTCCGTTAGGTTTTTACGCCCTGAGGAGGAATTGGCCAAGATTCCCCGAAATGGTTTGGGATGCGACTTGCAATTGGGCATATAACAAATATCGAGACTCAGATTAAGGAACCGTCATCTCCGATGGATTAATGGGATAGGATTTCATCTAGAGCATCCCTCACTCACGAGTTCCATGCCTTAGAAGTTGCTTTAATCATTGATTTCGAGAACTATTGTTTTTCTCAGTTTGAAGCAATGCAACATTTAGATTAAGGGGCCAATTTACGAAAACATGCCTTAGGAGTGGCTGAATAAATTGGTCACCTATTCCATGCCTAAAAAAGCTTGCAAAATCTCACGAAACTCAAAAATGTTGCTTCGTTAGTCTTTTATGCCCTGAGGGGGAATTGGCCAAGAGTCCCCGAAATGGTTTGGGATGCGACTTGCAATGGGGCATAAAATGAAAAATGAGACTTGGATTGAGGAACCATCATCTTTTTTATTTTCCTAGCATAGGAATTTAGCTAGAGCACCCCTCACTCCTAGTTCCAACCCCTCGGAAGTTGTTTTTTTCATCGATTTCGATAACTAGTGCTTTTCTTAGTAAGAAGAAATGAAACATTTGGATTTAGGGGTCCAATTTATGAAACCATGCCTCAGGAGAGGATGGACAATGTGTTCACCTAGTCCATGCCTAAACAAGTATGCAACATCTCATGGAACTCAAAAATTCTACTCAGTTAGGTTTTTATGCCATGAGGAGGAATTGGCCAAGAGTCCTTGAAATGGTTTGGGATGTGACTTGCAACTGGGAATATAGAGAATATCGAGACTTAGATTAAGGAACCATAGAATATGATGGATTATTGGGATAGGATTTCATCTAGATCACCCTTCACTCCCAGGTGCCATGCCTCAGAATTTGCAGTACTCAACGGTTTCGAGAACTACTGTTTTGCTTAGTTTGAAGCAATGCAACGTTTGGATTAAATGATACAATTTATGAAACCGTTCCTCGGGAGAAGATGGAAAATGTGGTCACATAGTACATTCCTAAACAATATTGCAACATCTCACATAAATAAAAAATGTTGCTCCATTATGTTTTTATGCCTTGAGGAGGAATTGGCCAAGAGTCCCTGAAATGGTTTGGGATGTGACTCGCAATTGGGCATAAAATGAAAAAAGATACTCAGATTGAGGAACCGTCATCTTTGTTGGGTTCTTAGCATAGGATTTTAGATAGAGAACTCCTCACTCCCAGTTCCAACCCCTCATAAGTTGTTTTTTTCATCAATTTTGATAGCTAGTGCTTTGCTCAGTAAGAAGTAATGCATCATTTGGCTTTAGGGGTACAATTTACGAAACCATGCCTTGGGAGTGGATGGAAAATGTGGTCACCTATTCCATGCCTAAAAAAGAATGCATCATCTCATGGAACTCAAAAATGATGCTTCGTTAGGATTTTATGCCCCGAGAAGGAATTGCCAAGAGTCCCCGAAATGGTTTGGGATGTGACTTGCAACTAGGCATAAAATGAAAACCAAGACTCGGATTGAGGAACCACCATCTCTGTTGGATTCCTGGCATAGGATTTTAGCTAGAGCACCCCTCACTCTCAGTTCCAACCCCTTGAAAGTTTTTTTTTCATCGATTTTGATAATTAGTGCTTTGCTGAGTAAGAAGCAATGCAACATTTGGATTTAGGGGTCTAATTTACGAAACCATGCCTCCAGAGCGGATGGATAATGTGGTCACCTATTCGATTCCTAAACAAGCATGAAACATCTCATGGAACTGAAAAATACTACTCAGTTAGGTTTTTATGCCATGAGGGGGAATTGGCCAAGAGTCCCCGAAATGGTTTGGGATGCGACTTGCAACTGGGCATATAGAGAATATCGAGACTGGATTAAGGAACCATCGACTACGATGAATTAATGGGATATGATTTCATCTATATCACCCCTCACTATTGGGTGCCATACCTCAGAATTTACAGTACTCAACGGTTTCGAGAACTAGTATTTTTCTCAGTTTGAAGCAATGCAACATTTGGATCAAAAGATCCAATTTATGAAACTATGCCTCAGGAGCACATGGACAATGTGGTCACATATTCCATGCCTAAACAATCTTTCATCATCTCATGGAACTAAAAAATGTTTCTCCATTAGGTTTTTATGCCCTAAGGAGGAATTGGCCAAGAGTCCTTGAAATGGTTTGGGATGCGACTTGCAACTGGGCATAAAATGAAAATCGAGACTCGGATTGAGGAAATATTGAGTTTGATGGATTATTGGGATACAATTTTAGCTAGATCACCCCTCACCCCCAGTTCCAACCCCTGGGAAGTTGTTTTTTTCATCGATTTTGATAACTAGTGCTTTACTCAGTAAAAATCAATGCAACATTTGGATTTAGGGGTCCAATTTACGAAACCATGCCTTGAGAGTGGATGGAAAATGTGGTCACCTATTGCATGCCTAAAAAAGCATGCAACATCTCATGGAACTCAAAAATACTGCTTCGTTAGGCTTTTATGCTTCGATGAGGAATTGCCAAGAGTCCCCGAAATGGTTTGGGATGCGACTTGCAACTGGGTATAAAACGAAAAATCGAGACTCAGATTGAGGAACCATCGTCTCTGTTGGATTCTTGGCATAGAATTTTAGCTAGATCACCCCTCACGCCCGGTTCCAACCCCTTTAAAGTTGTTTTTTCATCGATTTCGATAACTAGTGCTTTTCTCAGTAAGAAGCAATGTCACATTTGGATTTAGGAGTCCAATTTACGAAACCATGCCTCAGGAGTGGATGGACAATGTGGTCACCTAGTCCATGCCTAAACAAGCATGCAACATCCCAAGGAACTCAAAAATGCTGCTCCGTCAGGCTTTTATGCCCTGAGGAGGAATTTCCAAGAGTCCCTGAAATGGTTTGGGATGCAACTTGCAACTGGGCATAAAACAAAATCTGAGACTTGGATTGAGGAAGTCTCATATCTGTTGGATTCCTGTCATAGGATTTTATCTAGAGCATGACTCACTCCCGGTTCCAACCCCTTGGAAGTTGTTGTTTTCATCGATTTTGATAACTAGTGCTTTTCTTAGTAAGAAGCAATGCAACATTTGGATTTAGGGGTCCAATTTATGAAACCATGCGTCGGGAGAGGATGGACAATGGGTCACCTAGTCCATTCCTAAGAAATAATGCAACATCTCATGGAACTCAAAAATGCTGCTCCATTAGGATTTTATGCCCTGAGGAGGAATTGCCAAGAGTCCTCGAAACGGTTTGGGATGCGACTTGCAACTGGGCATAAAACAAAAACTGAGACTCAGATTGACGGATCAACCACTACGAAGAGTTTGTGTAGTATAGTAGTTAGTTGACAGAGACATGTATAATTTACGAGGATGTTTTTGGGGAAACATTGAAGATAAGTGGGGGAGGATGTCATAATCCATGCACCTACTAATCCTAGAGACAAAGATATTGAGTGGAGAAACCACTTGAAATAAATAAGGAAAGATATATGTTCCATCAAAAGGGGGATACGTTGAAGAGGCCGGGAGAGTGTCAGATCAAGGGAAACAACTATTTATCTAAGTGGAGGGGCTTCCCTCTTTCCTGGAAGAGAGGTGAGTTTCAAGCTAAGAGGGAGGTTTAGTGAGTTGAATGTGAGGACCTCACAATATATCAAGGCCTTGCAAGAAATCTAGCTCAACACCTTGGAGGAAAACCGAATGGTTGTATATTCCCACCTTCGCCTCCCATACTTGGATGAGTACGTGGTCATATAACATGGATGCAAGAGGGTGGAATGTTGAACATGTTCATGATTAGATTCTAGTTTCCCTAAACGTTAGTTTTGAGGATGCATGTATTCATGTCCAGGAGGTTGGTAGAATGTTGGGAGAAAGAATAGGAACCTCACTTATTTTTGAGAAAAGGGACACAAGACTCCGTATTATAGGGGAAGGCTAGTATAAGAAGTAGCATTTATCAGATAGAGGGGGGATAAAAATAGTCTTTGACCACTTCCAGAATGGGATCATCCTTTTTAAGAAGGACAAGGACTCAAATATCTTCAAGGGAATTTTATATATTTCCATCAAGGACATGGACAATTATGATGTGGACAATTTTGCATGGAGGCATTTCTCCCAGACCTCTTCATGAAAGATTGGTGCATGTACAAATATGTGAGATGTGGGTTTATGATAATATTTTGAATTTTCCAATAACATTCTCCATTGACCTTGTGTAAACCATTCCATTTTGTGTTTGTTGCACTAAGTGTAAAGAACAATGTTGGATAATTATAAGATGTAAGTTAGGTATGAGCTATTTTTTACCTCTTTATTACCTTTTATTTTAATGGTATCGATATTTTGTATTGATCAAATGAGGAATTAACCCAAAACTGATGCCATTAGACGCAAACTCAATCCTAAGGACAACTAAGGAGAAAAAACAACACATGCTAATTAATCTAGGAGTCAAGCATGCAAAGAAACCTTCTCACAAAGAAGCGCTAGTTGGTGATGGAATCCAAAATCGTAGAATCGATGCGCGGATGGGCTGAGTTTCAGCGGGTGGGAAATTTACGTTGACAACCTGCTTAATGAACTAACTCCCTGGTGCAAGTTACCTCACCGAGTAGTGGGAAACCCTCCAAGGAGTCTGAGTGAGTCTAGCCAACGTCGATCCTAGGTACAAAACCACCTTCCCTGTGCTTTCACCTTGTGTAGGAAGTCTAAAATATTATGGCCTCTATGGTACCACCTACTATACCAAATTAGAGGGGGGATAGTTGACAATCGACACCAAGACCAACAAAGAAGGGTTGATTACTCTGAGGGCCCCAATGTGACCTCGTGATTGACCCTTGTGTTAGAAGGGATTCCCAAAGTTAGTGATACAGAAACTGGATTCCAATCCCTAACTCAAGGCTTTATGTTTTTTTAGCAGCTTTGGAAAGTTATTCTCACAATACTATTCCAAAACTCTACACCTAAGCTAATATGGGTTTGAAGATCCCTAGAAAAGTTTCTAGATAAATTTTAATTAGCGCTTGATTTTAGGCTGTTGTTAATCAAAGTGGTCATGAAACTAATGGCGTTTTGACTTGACTCTTTAAACCATGCAAGAGGAAAATGAAATGCAAGAATTTCAACTTCGATGAAAACTAGCTATGGGAAGGAGCAAGAGATTTTAAGCAAATAAATAATTTCTTGATAGATTACTATGTGTGCAGTAATGCTAGGAAAAAAATAGAGGAGAAAAACAAATATCCATATCCATGTCACTGATAAAAATGCCACAAGAAAAAAATAGAGGCACAACCATAGAAGAGGCCACAAAAAATTACTTGTCAACAAAAGGGTCACAAGGTGGTGAGCTACATGATCTCAATGGGACAAGGTAGGCATACCCATACTCGTTGAGATAACTCATGATATAAATAGTGAGACAATGAAGAAGTCTCGAATTCAACATCATGCAAGAAACCATGGTCGGAATATATTAATATGACATAATCAGTCTCATATACATATATATGGGTGTTAAAATTTGAAGTACATCCCAACTATGACTGAACTAAGTACATAAGAAATGACACACCCATGTTGAAGGACGGGGGTGGAAGAGACCTGATAAGCCTTGATAAACAAGAATGGGGCTTCAAACTCCCACATGTATCTATCAAAATATGTGAACTGCAACTATCTATAAGTTTTGGTGCATATGGAAATGCACTTGCTTACTTCAACACACTTTCTTTAATGTCATTTTTACCTTGCATGCATTATTTTATTTAGTGCTTTCGTACACATAGGAAATTACTCTTAGAGTTTTTTTCTTCCTTGATTTAGTGAGAGATTCTTGGCATGCCTTTGTTTATAGAACCTCTCTAGAAAACACTTTCATTTGTACTACTTAGACCAATATTGTTTTGTAGATAAGTCAATTAATGAGCATAGCAATACTCTTTTGCAGTAGTCAAGTTTTACAACACATCTAGTTTAGTGGGGGCTTTGTTGTGGTTCAATTTGTTGGTGCACATTATGTGGATATTGCTAAAAATATCACCTACTTACCTAGGGAATTTCTTCATGGTGCGGTAAAAAATTGCATGCATGATTAGGAGATACTTTCTTGGTGTGGGAACCCAATTATATTATGCTAAACAAGTCACTATTACACAATTTCTTTGTGGTGGTGAAAACACTCTTTATTTATGCTATTGAAGTCTCTATTTTTAAGTATCTTTCACATCTTTAAAGGCATCCTTCTATTACACTACAAGATTCTCTATTCTATAGTCACTTCATGGTGTTGTAAGCACTCTTCTATTAAGCTACAAAAGGGTCTATCTGATAGTTTATTTAATGGCCTTAAAGAAACTAGATTTTTTCTATAGAAATCATAGTTTCATAGTAGGGTTATTGCTTCGAAGATTCCTTCCCTCAAATATAAAAATATATTATGTGGTAGCATGAACCCTATAGTAATGGATTGAAGTAAATTTCCCCTTCTTACACCATTTAATTACCATGAGTGGAAATAAAATATGCTATATTTTTTAGAAGTGGAGGCCTATTTAGAATCATGATGGGGATTAAATTTGAACCTATACTAGATGATGAAAATATGAAGTGGTTTAACAGATGTTATGAAGCGTATGGTTTATTATGTCTCTCCATCTCTCTTGATCTTCTTTTACAAATTAAATTTGGTAGTTCACCCAATCAAATCTGGACTACTTTGGAAGGATTATTTGGGAAGAATGATGTGTTAAGTGGGCACCACCTAGAGAAGGGGATCATCATATTGATCCTAGGAAGTTTTGACACCATCCAATAATTTCTTACCAACTTAAAATCCCGAGGCTACAATTGAAGCTGTACAATATTGACAAGGAAGATGAATAATTTGTTTTGTCCATTATTTCCAAAGTTGGACCCAATTACTATATTTTCATTTCCACATTCCATGGCACCAAGAATTGTTTTGGAACTACTTGGAAGATGGCTTCCCTTCATGATTTTGATGTTGTGTTGACTAGGGAGCAATATACGTTTATACACATATGTGATTTAAAAAAATCCAAAGGACATTCCCTTGCTACAAATTGGGGCACTAAAGAGTCCTCAAAATCCTCAAACAATGTTACAAAAAAAATCACAGAAATGAAGATATAAAAATGACCATTAACAAGGGAAAAAAATCGAGAGCTACCAAATTTTTGGAGCTAGTTCGCAGTGATCTAATAGGTACATTTCCTCAGGATTTTTCGCTAGTTTTCTTGGTTGGGATTTTCCTTCCTATAGAATTTGTTTCCTAAATAAATGTAACATACTTGTTGAAGAAACCAAGCATTCATGTACGAAGTGTTAGCTATTGAAAATTTAGGGCTTCCAACGAATGGGATTCTATAGGAAGATTGTTCTCTACCACCAATATCTTTTACTCACTTATTGATGATTTTGGGGGCATTTCTAGATCTAGGGAACCTCTGTCACTCGAAATAGGGCTCCTATGTCTCCAATGTAGAAGCTCCAGCTCTCCTTTGTCTCCAATGTAGCAGCTTTGGTTCTGCTTTGGATAGAATGTGGTAAGGTGAGATAGGTCTCCAATGGCACAACTTCAACTCTGCTCTAGATAGAATATGGTGAGGTGAGATAGGGTATCAACTCATAGTATCGATCATTAAATGAATATTGCAGTGAGGTTATATGACATTGAGATGATCAAAATGCATCGATGATCATGAGGTGAGGCTGTGAGCATGAGAGTTAACACTGGGTTGTTTTTT
>CBVK0103108980.1:0-17506 GCA_900067695.1 Picea abies
CCTGTGTGAGAGGGGGATCCTAGGCAGACTTATACGATGACTGGATTTGACTCTCCCTAACTCAGGATGCTAGTGTTTGTTTTGGAAACTTTGGAGAGTTATGCTCATAGCCTAATCCAAAGTACTACACCTAGTCTACTGTTGGTGGAGGATCCTAGAAAAGAAAAAGTTCTAGATAACTTTTAATTAGCGTTGATTTTTATGGCTGTTCTTTACGCAAAAAAGGGGTGTATGGAAGTGAAACAAATGGAATTATGACTCAGACCCAAAGAATGCATCAAATATGATAAGCATTCATTTCCTTTTCGATGAACATCTATCTAAGGGAGAGAGAGAGTTCTTTTCACTAACAAGCACAAATATGGAGTGTCCCCCAACGATTCTTTTTCTCAATCAAATCCTGATGTAATGCAAAAACTTTTAAAAGACTTCTAATATGCACAATCAATCATGGAGATGCTTTTTCATTGTTCGTATATGAGTTAAAGATCAATTCAACACAATGCTTGTCTTGCTAATTGTCTTTGTATGAATGAAAATCAAACTAGCACAAGCTCGAATCATACAAACAATGCACCCTCTCGTTGCAATCAAAACGAAAAGCGAAAGAAAAGAAACAATCAAAGAGAAAACAAAATTCACACCCAAATCAAAATTTGAAGAACAATGACCTTGACTCAAATCAAGATAAAGAGGTCTGTAGGCCTTTGATGACCTTCACCAAGGTTTTTACTCGGCTGATGAGGAGAGAAGAACAATTCATAGGTTTCAAACTTCACTCAACAGGAAAAATTCAATGAAAATAGTGAAGAAGTCTACAAGATCCAAATAGTAAGGTTCTTATTCTTCAATCAAAAGACAGATTTCAAGGTTGAAAAGGAAGAAACACTAACTCACAAGGTTACTCAGCAGAGGAAACACAGAGGCAAAATCCAAGAAAATGCAATTCTGGAAGATTTTTGAGCCAAAGAGGGTTGGCGCTCTGTTGCCAAGGGAAAGGAGTGTTATAGCACTCTGTGCAAAGCTATTAGGAGCGTTGGCACTCTGTTAACACTAGGACAAGGGCGCCAGGGTCTGAAACTCCAAAAATTGTCAGAAAAATAAAAAAATTGCAATCCAATTCCGACAATTATGCTGAGTGTGATGGGGTAGGGAGCCAATCAGCTCATGAAACCAATCAAAAGAGGAGTGAACCAGGTCTGAAACAATCAATGGATAGAACTAGGTTAATGAGGAGAAATCGAAACAAGAGGTTTTGATTCGAGACTATCTCCCCAGTGGAGTCGCCAGTTTCTGTTGTAGGAAAATCTCCCTGCAGACAGGTAGATCACCTCTAAGGCTTGACCTTAACCCTAGACAGAAAAATTCTTAACGTGGAAACTGACTTCCTTTCAAATCTATCTAAACTAATACATGAGAAGGAAGGAAAACAGAAGTACCTCTTAAACGACGTTTGTCCCTGCACGCTCCGAGTTGCGCTCCAATCCTTTGCTCCTCGCTGAGTTCTGCGGGCAAACAAGATATGACCACTTCCTACTCTATTGATATTAACTTGAAAATAGATCTATCACCTAGTGATAAGTTCATGAGACATTAGACACAAACTAGAAAGAAACAGGCCAAGCGTGTCATATTGATGAGAATAATGACAGCAGTACTTACAATCATAGATGCAAATGCGACAGCTTCGTCAAGTCCTGTTCGTCTAACCCTTGCTCGAAAGATCCACAACCTGGTTGACAACAGCTTCACTGATCACTTTTCCTTTGGTTGACTGTGTATTTCCTATGAGATCATAGGTTTCATGCTATCAATTCTTCCTCCAATCAGCTATGTTCCAACACCACTTATGAGATCATAAGTTTGGTGTAATTCTCCATTTCCCCATCCTCTTTCACCATTAGAAAGCTTTCTTATATAGCCTTGGAGAGGCTTTAACCACTTGAGATATCCTTGGGGAAGTTGAGGATTTTCCTCCTTCAGTTGAGGATCTGCCCTAAGATCATGGCTTGATCAGGGATTCGAATCCAACTGCCTTCCAAGAATGAAAAGATGCTTCCCCCATTCATCTCAACAGCTTAACAACTACCCAGAATAGGTAGCGCTCCCTCAAAAGGACCATCAGAGTGTTGTAGCGCTCCCTAGTATCCTTTAGGGAGGTGCTAGCGCTTTCAAAATCTATAGCGCTCCCTCAAAAGGGACAGGGGAGCTTTATAATGCTCCCTGACAGTGTAAGGGGGAGCGTCGGTGCTCCGAAATAGTGTAAGGGGGAGAATTCCCCTCCAAAAACTTATTTTTTGAGGTGCTTTCAGATGGAAAAAGGTTTGCAAGCTTGTTGACTCATTTCTCCTCTTTTAAATCAAATGTTTGAGGTGTTTCAAGTGTCTTTCTCATGTCATTATAGGCACAACATAGGCATCATGGCAGCATGCTTTCTTGCGACACTTGTGAGCAACATGCGACACTTGTGACCTTGTGATAAAAATGCAACACTTGCGACACTATCAAAGTGAGTAATTTTGACGTGTAACAGAGATACGTATCTAGTCTGTGATACCAGGCTCGAGGGGCTTGTTTTAAACAATATAAATATTTCTTCAGCTTGCATACTAAGTCAGGGTTATCAGATAGTTTGAAACCCTCTGGTTGTTCCATATAGACTTCTTCACTTAAATCTCCATTTAGAAGGGCTGACTTGACATCCATTTGGTAGACTTTAAACCTTTTATGACAAGCATAGGAAAGAAACATTCTGATAGCTTCTAATCTTGCTATGGGTGCAAATGTTTCATCAAAATCCAGTCCTTCTATCTAAGCATATCCTTTACAGACTAACCTTACTTTGTTCCTAATAACTTGTCCTTGCTCATTCAACTTATTCTTAAAGATCCATTTGGAGCCAATGACGTTTTTACCTTCAGGTCTTTGAACCATCTCCCATGTATTGTTTTTCTCAATCTGATCAAGTTCTTCATTCATTTATTTAACCCAGTGGTCATCTATGTTGGATTCATTAAAATTCTTGGGTTCCATCATGGATATGAAGGCTATATGAGATTGTTCGGTTTTTTTGATTAGCTTTCTCCTGGTTTGTACACCTTTGTCTTTTTCTCCAATTATCTAACTTGAATGATGATTCTTTTGAATGATTCTAGAGGAGGAATTTGTAGTTGATTGTTGATTTGAGTTTGTCTAAGTGTCTGAGTCTTCATATGACTCATATTCTTCATTTTCTGATTCTTGGACCTGTTCATCTTCAGCTTTATCTATGTCTTCTATAGAAGACTCATTACTGTACACCTCTCTTGCTGGGATTCCTTCATCAATTTTTACATCAATACAGTCAACCATTTTATGCAACCTCTTATTATAGCATCTGTATCCTTTACTGTTTGTAGCATACCCTAAGAAGATACCTTCATCATCCCTGTCATCATATTTGTCGAGGTTCTCATCATTATTATTTATGTAGCATTTACTCCCAAAGACTCTGAAGTGTTTGATTGAGGCAGGTCTTCCAAACCATAATTCATAAGGTGTCTTGTCACTTTGTGGTATGAGGTGGGCTTTGTTAATCACATGGACTGTTGTGTGTATTTCTTCTACCCAATAGGTTTGACCAATGTTCTTCTCATTCATCATTGACCTGGCCATTTCCTGCACTGTTCTATTTTGCCTCTCAAGAACTCCATTTTGTTGTGGAGTTTTTGGGATTGTGTATTCTCTCTTGATCCCATTTTCATCACAGAATTCCTTGAAGTCTCTTGACATAAGCTATCCTCCCAGATCTGATCTTACTGCCTTTAACGTCTTGCCTGTTTGAGTCTCTGTTAAAGCCTTAAAAAATTTAAACTTCTCAAATGCTTCAACGTTTTCTTTGAGAAAGGCAACCCAAGTCTGGAGTAATCATCGATAATCAGCATGAAGTAGTTTTCTTTCCTTGTGCCTTCCTATCTTGATGGTCCACATAAATCCATATGAACTAGTTGGAGTGGTTTCTCTGTTGAAGTAAAGCTCTTAGACTTAAACTGTGTCCCGTTTTTCTTCCCTACTTGACAGGGTTTACACATTGAATCTTGGGGCTTTGATATTCTCAAAATATCTTTTATTGCCTCAATGTTTTTGAGTTTGATTAAGTGTTCAAAGTTTAGATGTCCAAGTCTCCTATGCCATAACTAGCTTTCATCATGTTTTCTTAGATGACATTCTTCTCTATTTTCTTTTAGCACATATACATTATTTTATGTCCTTATGCCTTTGGCCACCACTTGTCCTGAGTTTACAGACTTTATCTTGCAGTCCCTGGATGTGAACAACACTTCGCATCCTCTGTCACACATTTGAATTACACTAAGAAGATTATGTTTCAGCCCATCCACAAGTAGAACATCTTGGGCTTTTCCTTTTCCATTACTTAAGCTCACCATCCCTTTGCTCTTTATTTTCCCTGGAGCATCATTTCCAAAGGTTATGTTTCTTGATTTTCTTTCACTTAGAGATAGAAACTTGCCTTTGTCTCCCATCATGTGTTTGGAGCATCCACTGTCTATATACCAAGGGTTCATTTTTCTTTGGGCGGACAACACTAATCCACACTTGTCACTTTCCTTCTTCTTCCAAAACTTGACATTTTCAGCAGGAGATTTCAAATCTGGTTCATATTCCCTTAAACGGAAGTCAATAGATTTGTTTCCATAGTTATGACAGATGTAGCATTCAATATCATTGTTCAACAGGTCAAACTTATTGGTGCAGCGTTGTCTACTCAATGACTGTTGATTATTTCTTGACCTCTTTAGTTGCATGTCCCTGGACTTAATTTGGCAATTGGCAGTCAGTGACGGTTTGTTACTTGGTTGCATAATTCTTTGTTGTGGCAAGTATTTATTCCTTTGAAATCTTAATTTCTCATGTCTAAGTCTTAAGGAACAATTTACAGCTTTGTGACCAAAGTTAGCACAGTAGAAACAATAGCCATAGAAAAATTATTTGTACCTGGAAATTGGTTGTCTTCTTTGAGAAAATCGATTTCTTCCAGGCTGATGACATCATTCAGTAGTGAGCACATTACTTCTTTGTTCTACAGATTTAAATCTGGCATCTTTTACCTTACTCAACTTGGGTGGCTGATTGTCTTCCTTTGTTTCTGCAGGATTGTTATTGTCATTGATTGTACTTTTGACAAACTTGATGGGTTCTTCATTTCCTGGCTTACCACTGCTTGATCCCTTTTCATTCCCCAGTCCAGTTTGCAGCTTTGGATTCCTTTGCTAATTCATAATGGTGACCAATCCTTCTAAGGCTTTGATACTTGATAGATTATGATTATACAAGGCTTGAAACTTCTCCATTTCTTTCCTCGTTCTCACTACTTCTTGTTCTAATGCTTCACATCTTGCCTTCTTTTCTGATAGTTGTTGTTTCAGAATCTCTTTGATTTTCTTTGCCTCTTCCAATTCTTATTTTAGTATGACAAGGTCTTCATCAGGTTCTTTACTGTCTTTCTTGAACTGTATCAACAATTGTCTTTGCTTTCTGTTCTTGATTCTTAGTCTGTCAATCTCTTCTAGTGCACTGATCATTTCTCCTTCCATGTCAACCACAGCTTCTTCTTCATCACTCCCTGTGCTTTTATTATCATAATCCTCTTTGGCCATAAGTATGAAGTCCTTTAGTTTATCTTCAATAGAGGATTCATTTTCTTCATCATCTGAAGGATCATCATCATTGTTTACGCACATAATTTTCTTCTTAAAGTTTTTCTCTTTAAAGAAATTTTTGTGTTCGTACTTCTCCTCATCATCACATGTCTGATCCTTTCCTTTGTGGGGACATTTATTTGCAAAATGACCTATCCTACCACAGTTGAAACATTTGAAAGGCAGTTTACCTTTGTATTTTCCTGATCCCTTCTTCAGTCTCTTCACAAATTTTGCTTCAATTTCATCAGGCTCAGAATCCTCATTCTTGTCTGCTTTAAAAGATGCTTCTCTGGAGGTAGGTTTATCTTTAACTATTCTCATTTCATATGTAGTCAATGTTCCTAGCAGATGATCAAAATCCAAGGTTTTTAGATCATTAAGTTCTTCTATAGCAGATACCTTTGGGTTGAACCTATCTGGGAGAGATCTCAAGATTTTCTGAACTAAATAAGGTTCATCAATTGTTTCACCAAGTGCCTTCATTGCATTTACCATTTATTATACTCTTAGAAAGTATTTTCCAATAGTTTCATATTCCTTCATCTTCAGCTGTTCAAACTGTATTCTGTAGGTTTGAAGCTTTTCATCCTTTACCTTCTCATTACATTCATAGCTGCTAATGAGTTTGTCCCACATTTCTTTGGCAGTTACTAGGTGCATAAATTTTATGAATTCTGCTTCTGCAAGCCCACTCAAGATAACATTCATAGCCTTAGCATTGAAGCTAAATTCTAGTTTGTCATCCTTATTAGCTAGCACAACTAGCTTAACATAACCAATATCTACCACATCCCAGACATTTGCACCTAACGACATTATGTAGGTTCTCATTCTAACTTTCCAGAAGGCAAAGTTTGTTCCATTGAATAGAGGGGCCTTATTGGTTGAATTTCCTTCATGGATTGACATGTTTAAGCTCTAGGATCTACCCTTAGATAAAAGGGGTTGGCTCTAATACCAATTTTTGGACAATTGAGAGGGGGGGTGAATCAATTGTTACCGATCTTAAACAATTATGCTTCTTTTAAAATATTTACAAGGCACTAAATGATGATCACAATAATGCAAAGAAATAAACAATGGCACATTCAACATCAGTCACATATATGAGAAACATAGAGACATATATTTCCCAAGCAAACCCATACAGGGTAAAAACCTCTTCTTCTTTATATGATAAGTATTATTTACATTCTTTACATTATCATACATATGAGCACCAACTCATTGGGAGGCTACAACCTCTGTTTTGCAAGCTGCAACTTGCTGAGAGCACCAACTCTCTGTTTTTCTCTAGCACCCACTAGCATTTTGTTGCTCTGTCTGCCTCACTGCCTTCCTGCACACATGACTTGCATTGTCTATTCTTCTACCTTTTATGCTCTGTGCACCATGTCCATTCACTGCACAGTTCCTCTTCTGTTGAATTCAGTTGCTGCACTCCCCTCCTTCTTCATGCATGAATCACCTTCAACAACGACAATCACAGCTACACCAACAACAACTGCAACTCTTCTCTGTATCATGTACTTATAGCTCCTATGCTACTTGTGCATGTAATGCGCATAATCTGTATGCCTTCTCACACTGCGTTCATCTCCTCCACATGTCGAGTGCTCTGTCTAATCATCATGGTAACCTTCAGCTTCTCTGGCAGTTTACCCATGCGTTCAGCATCACTGGATTTCATGCTGAGATTCCTCATCCTCTGAAGCAGTCGAGACTCTTCATCTTCTCTATCTTAGACAAGCTTATCCTTTCTATTTTCAGCTAGAGACTTCAATCCCTTTCCATCTGTCAATCGCCTGTATCAATAATCCTCAATCCACTGGAAGATGCCTTGAGACTCTTCATCTTCTTTGGAAATCACACTCAATCCTCTTCGAGTCCTCTGGAAGAGATCATCATTTGTTTTATCTATTACATTGAGAAGCACAAAAGTATCCCTTCGATCTTTTTCAACTTCACCTGAACTGTTGGATTAAGAATAAATAATCTTGTGCCTATTTCGCCATTTTGTAATTCAACATTTCAGGATCCCTGTGATGAAGCTTAGCACCTCTAGCTTCTTCCTCCATCTTCCATCGATGTGCCCAATATCTATGACCATGCACTTATGCATAAAGCGCTTTCATGATTTTTCATTTCGTGAATCTGGATATGGGGCATCTCGACTCTCCAAGTCGCCATCCCCAAAACCCTGAAATGAAGCTTATCTAAACTGACTCCTTCCCTTCTCATGACCACCGGTGGTGACCATAGGCTGTGCCAAAAGGTGCTTCATATTTCATGAGTTTCCCCACCATGCTCTGTTGACTCCAAGTCGGTGAAATTCCAATCGCTTTCCACTTGTCCTATGATTCAACGGTTCAGATCTGATCTTGATTCAACAGCTCAGATCATATTACAATTCCCAAAACTTTGAAATGGAGTCGGATCAACGGTCCAGATCACACCTTGATCTGATGACTACGATTAAATCATGATTTCTCATATCTTTGTTCCTAAGATGGAGGTTCTCGTCACTCCAAGTCGCGATAGGCAAAGCTCTGAGACAGAGCTCAGATCAATGGTCCACATTCTTGGTTATTCGACAGTCCTGATCTTTTCACGATCTCGCATCTCGTTGTTCCTTAGATGGAGATTCTCATCACTCCAAGTAAAAATAGGAGAGACTCCAAGATGGAGCTCAGATCAATGGTCCTCATTCTTGGTGATCTAACGGTCCTGATCTTTTCATGATCTCGCATCTCGTTGATCCTTAGATGGAGATTCTCATCACTCAAAGTCGTGATAGGTGAGACTCTAATATGGAGCTCAGATCAACGGTCCTCATTCTTGGTGATTTGATCATACTGATATTTTTGTGATCTTGCATGTGGTTGATCCTTAGATGGATATTCTCGTCACTCCAAGTCACGATTCACAAAACTCTGAAATGGAGTCTTTGACTAGCTCTGATCTTTCACCATGCATCCTCTTGATCCAACAGTCCATGACTGTCCTTTCTGACATGGTCTGCCATATTCACCTCCTAGATCTAATAGCCCAGATCACACCTTGATCCAATGTCTAGGATCATTTCTCCATTCCACATTTTTCCACTTCTGTGGTGAAGTGTTTCGACGCTTCAGCTCCACTTCGTGATTTCCCCACTTTGCGATTTCGCCACTTCGGTGGTGAAGTGTTTCGACACTTCAAATCCCGGTATTCGAAATTCTAAAATGGAGTTTACTCTTCCATTATCATTACACTGCTAATCATGTTGATCTTTTCCATCACTGTTCTTTCCATCAATGACAAGCTTACTCCCAACTGTAAACCTTCCAACACTTCCCCTGATGCATCCAGTAATATTGAATCTAAGAGACACAACTAGATTGTGCTCTTCACCTTTTGATACAACATTTTCCAATCTCCTGCTAACGTTCCTATAGGTGTAGTACATGGATCCATCATAATCCACTAATCTTTGTCTACCAACAAATTTTCCATCTTCAACTTCCACATCTTAAAACGTTTCCCATTAAATTTCTCAATCTCTATTTTTGAACAAATTTCCATTTTTTTCACCTGAATAATCAATATTTCATATCTCCCACTATAACAAGGCTTATCATAGACCCAAGCCAAAACCTTATCCACAAAGGTATCCCCCTGAAGCCAAAAATATCTCATACCAAATGCATATTTTATCCTTGAACAATTAATTAATGCAAACATATTATTAATAAAGTAGAAAAGATACAATGGCACACACACATTACATAGATATTTTTACCCTAGAAACCCAAACCGATAAATCAACAACTTATTTAGAGTCGCATGTATAATATTTTTTATTCATCGTCTTCTTCATTGTTTACAATACAATATATACATAGGATCCCACGGCATCCAAACCCCTAATACATTGATCCAGATTAGTCATAAACCCTAATTCCTTAACTGGAATTAGAAAAACATCGGTGAAAACCATGTGCCAAAACATCGCTAAAAATAGATGCAAAAAACCACCAAAACTTAATCTGGGGGCGGATCTATTATAGCCTTAATTTCCACACTACATGGCCAGAAGGGAACCTAGCAGAATATGAATTCCAAGACATATCTCTAGCTTGGGATTTAGGTCATGTTTTAGGGTCATCGTGGGTCCTAATGAGACAATGAACGACGATAATCATTTTTCATCTATAGCGCAACAAGAAACAATCCTTGCAACCTTCTATATTTGAATATTTACGAAGAGGTAAGTGAGAGATGAGTTGTTTCTTTGTGGAATGATCCTAGGAACTCACATCATTCGAGTATACATTTGGTTACAGAATATATAGAAGCTCTCCCAAGCCTCTTCCAAGGATCTATATAAATAAGGCAAGTCTTGAGCATAGGAAGGAAGAATCATTTTTAGAGTTATGTTGTCCAAATATAGAGGTGTTTCTCCATTCACAATAGCCACAGTCATATTTCCTTGTTTGATTGAGAAGTTGAGGAGAATCAAGGAGAAAGGACCAAAGTGGAATGGATTCACACAAAAGGTATGATGATTTATGTATTTCTTGCAATTTAATGAACATATCATTGGTTTCCCCAAAATATATTTTTATATGATTTACAAATCTTTAGATTTGGTCTTGTAATCAATATATCAATACATATATGAATTGGATTAGTAATTCCTAACACTAGGAGAAGAAGTATATTGGAATTTTTTTGTTTCTTGTGTGCAAGAAGTAGGTTTCAAGGACTAGATATAGAACTCAATATCTACAATGGCCAAGACATACGAGGACAACCTACAGAAGTAAGGTATGCCATTCTCTCCCCTCTTGGTATAAAAACGAATTATTGTTTTATGTCTAGGAAAACCATCATAATTCTAGCCCTACTATATATCTAATATAAATAGGTATATACTAGGGATATATCACTTACCATACTGGTGATATTTCTCCATAACAGAATGTGTGACTCCACTGGGGAAGAATCTCCGATTCTTCTCTAGTTTAGAATTCCTTGCCAATTAGCATTTGTTTTCTGTTTGTGATTTATTTTATGTATTCCATGTTTCTCTTTCATAGTCTAGATCTCACATATCTGATATATCTGAGACATATATTTCTTTTCAAAAATGAGATTGTTTTGCAGTCATTGCTTGTTAAAATATTCTTTCCATGTGACTAATTGTCTATTGCAGTGCCTGTGACCTGCGATGGTCCGTGTAAATAGGGAAAATTGCAGAGTTGTCATTATTTTGATATTAGATATGCCTTTCCTAATCCAAAAGGTCTCTAATTGATCTACATTATTAATATCTCACCTCTAATTGACTCTTTTTGTCACCCAATTTTCCTTCAATTTTTGTTTGGAGTGTTTTTGTGTGACTTGTTTGGATTCCTTGACTGAGTGTTGTTTAATGTTTAGTGATCCATTGAATTTTGGCAATGAACCCAAGAGATATGAATATATATGGTAGTGTTTGATACTTATTGCATCTGGTTTTTCCTGTTGTTATCATTTTTGTTGGCTTTATCTCTCTATTCTTCTACTTAGGATTCTTTATTGGTTATTTTGATCCTACCTTACTATCATAGATTGACCCTGGTTTAGATTTGATAAGCTCCCAACAAAATACCTCTAAAAATATTGGCCTCCTGGTAGACCAGAAGAAAACGCAACACACAGAGTGCATTGCACAGTCTCACTCGATATAGCTCTATGGGTGGCTGCAATACTCAGGTGTTTGCAACCTAGGAATGAGTGGATATATGCGGTTGTATATTGTAATATTTATTTATTAAGTCTAACATGTTATTATAGTAGTCATTATATTTATGCATTTGAAATACCATATCTAACTAGTTAATTCATTCATATAACATTCACCATTTAACAGAAATAAAGACACATACATTCATCCACATAACACAGGTGTTACCGTGGTTCACCCCCTAGGCTACGTCCAAAAATATATGGCTATCAAGCTCTTCATTATGGTTTAGTAATAATTCATGGTGTGCATGGTTACAATCTTATATATTACCCTCTTTAGCAGGATCATCGATCCCTATGAGGATAACTAGATCACATGAGGCTCCTCAGCTTGTGATCTAACCCTCAGGATCAAGTTGCTCATTTCTTCCCTAGTTCACCATCTTACTGAGTAGTATAGTTCTCACAACTCTCTAACATTCATTCTTTGTTCTCATCCTCTCTCTCTCTCTCTTAATCAGTCAGTCATCTCCCTCCTCTAAGTAATACCTATTTATATTCTTGTTTTATCAACCATTACAATACATTACAAAAACCCTAACCCTAGCATCGTTAGGTCTTTCTTGCATTCAGGCCTTGCCTACTTCCCTTACACATGGTGATTTTCTTTCCAGATGTCCTTTAATCCTCTCATGATTCTCTTCCCAAATATAGCCTTTCCTCCTGACTAGGCCTGCATCCAACAGGCCCCCAACGTTGACATGTGCCTCATCCTGAGCCACCTAAACTTTGTTTTCTTCTTCAACATCTCCTGCAAGAGTCTGAAACTTCTCTGTGAGTTCCTTTTCTTGTGTTTGAGCCTACGTGGTCTTTTCTAATAGCACATATAGTACTTGCATCGTAATATCCTCATTGTTCATCTCTACGCACTCTACCTAAATTTGTGAAATGTTCTTCTTTTCCTCCTCTGCCTGTGAAACGACCTTTGTTGCCAGCTCTTGGAGAGGTTCCATTTGATCTTGTCGATCCTTCTTCTTTGTTTGCATGGATATGAGTTTTTCTTGCATATTCTTCATATCGTTTACTCCTTAGAGGTGCTCAGTGATCTTCATCATCTTGTGCATATGCTTGAGGTCCATAGCTTTGTTGCTCTATCAAACAAGTCAAAAGTTGCACTAACTTGTCATTCCATTTCTCCATCTTCCCTATTTCTTCATTCTTCCTTTGTTCCTTTACCACCGGGGGAGTGGTAGGGTTGAGTTCTTCCCAGAGGTTCTTGATCACATGCCTATATTAATCGATTGTTTTCATAATCTAATCAATTTTCTACATCGTTGTGGGCTCTATTGTTTGAGCTCTCTTTGAAATTATATCATAGGCTACATCCAATCCCTTCTCAAGCCTATCCACATGAAATTTCTCATAATTGGTCTCGCGCTTGACCTGCTCTAGCACCAACTCCAACTCTTCTATGTTTTCCTTCATCTGTTGCAGTTCTACTATGTCTATGTGTGCGCATGACTGTACCTCTTGCGTGACGCTAAATTGAAGTTTATATAACACCTTGGCTGGTATCTGCCTCATTACCAATTGTATTTGTGCCAGATATTTCAAGGGTGTCTAGCCCACAATTTCATCCATGCCCAGCATGTTGGGTGTAGCGTAAAAATTTGAGCTTGCTTGTGCTATCGTCTAAATCATATCCTACTCGTTGGGCACAGGCTTGGCTGCTGTCTATGATGTTGTGGGGGCTGACTCTATTCCTCTATCTTCCCTCTTTGTTTCCCTAATCCACTCTAGGAGTTGCCTCATGTTGTCCAGCTCATCCTGAATCTTGTCCCTTTGACGTTGGGCTTCTTCAAAATCCTTTGTTGTTCATGTTAGCACCAGAATTCACTCCTGGATTGTAGCAAGAGTAATCCCGATACCCATTAGTGTTTATGTCACAGGTTGGTTTTATAAAAGGTGACCGAATGAAAGTAAACTAAAAAACATATCATTTTAACTCAGAATCTTGGACCAAGAAAAAGCATGAGAAGGTGAGGTTTCACTCTAACTTTAGTCAATAAGTGTAGTAAAGGGTGAGTAAGTGAATAAGAAATAAGAAAAGCTCCAAGTACAATATCCGCCTGAACCAAGGCTTCAGGTACCAGGATATGACTCGAGAAAGTCACAGCTATATCAACGAGGTGATCAAACCTTCATCACAATGATGTAACAACAACTCGACTGGATCCTCCATGCCTGAGATACTTGGTATATAAAGAAGAAAGATAACATGAATAGCATGTTAAAGCTATCTATTATGCCACTATGATCAAACCTCCATCACAACAAAAAAACTACTCCTGACTGGATCATCCATGCCCGAGTGTTTTAACACATGAGTTACAAAGAACAAAAAGAAGTTGATTGTCATTAAACAAGAATTCTCACATATATACGCATAACCAGAGAAACCAGTGCTTCATTAAAAATTTAAAATAGGGAGCTTAGCTCTACCATCGATAGATACAAAAATTGAAAAATGTCTACATATACTCAAGGAAAAACAACAACAGAAATTTCAAGTCACTGCATTGAAGGCGTTATGTCTTCATGTTTATTGATAGACTGTGCATGTAGTCTTTGGATAGTAATGCACATCAGTCAAACACAATCGTGTTCTTGGTGACCTCGCAAATGAATTGAAAAGATTACAATCCTTTTCTGGACTTTCCATTTATGGTGGAGGCGATGTCTAACCACCACCATCAGTTTCAATAACTGCTTCCTTGGGATCATGGAAGGCCTCAGTCAAATCTGCACTTGTAGGACATGGTGGCCTTCTCATGCTGCCATCTGGATCTAATTAGAGGTTTCATGGTAAGATGTGGGGGCCAATCGTAAAGACTGGAGTATTTGACACGAGGTAGTGGATGGGCGATAGCCAAGAAGAGGTGATTTGACAAATGCGAGTGGTGGAAATCATGGACTCTGAAGTGTGAGATCCAGGTGGAAGAATCACAAAGGTTGAGAAAAGGATATGGGGCAATTATGTGGAGGTAAAGGAGATATGGTAGTGGGATGTGATTGGTTGGGGAAAACACATCACTGAGAAGGGGATGATGTGGAAGGGAGATGGATAGGTGTAAGGTGATGAGAGGAAGAATGGTGGGGGGGGTCTAGAATTGTACCTGTGTCATATATCTGAGCAAGTAGATCCTAGCCGCCCAGATCCACATGCTCCTTAGTGCTCATATTAGACCCCCCCTCTCATTAAAGGTAGAATGGTGGGGGGGGTCTGGAATTTTACCTGAGTCGTAGATCTAGGCACACAGATCCTGGCCACCTAGATCCATGTGCTCCTTACACCAAATACACTTGATCACCAAGACTTAGGAAAAGTGGGTTTTTGACCCATTTCTTTCCCTCTTTTCACCCAAAGGGTTCGCTCCTTAGGGAAAACACCCCCTACATGCTTAGGTGATAACATCAAGCTCCATGGGGGATGGCATGCCCCCTACAAGCTGCCAAGAACTCTTTTGCAGCTTCAGTGCCTTGTTGTTGGGCTATGGAGTCACAATATTTACAACTGAGAACAAATAGAAAACAATATTTACAAAATGAAGAGCCACTCATGGCTCAAATGAAACACTTCTTCAGGAAATTCCCATTCACTGGGCCATTGAAAACTTCTTCACCTTCCAAATCCTGAAACCTATAGGTGTTGCTCAAGAATACTTTAGATATCTTGAAAGGACCCATCTAGAGGGCATCGAACTTGTTGTGTTTGCCTTCATCATGCCTGAGTGAATCCCACTTAGGCATTAGATCTTCAAGCTCAATTTTTTGTTTTCTGACCTTCTTTTCAAAGGCCTGCTTAATCTTCTGTTGATGATCGTGAGCTCTATCCATTACCTTCTCTCTGGTCTTATGCATTTCCACCAGCTGATGAATTCTTCTGACCATATTGTCTAGTTCTCCTTCATGGTCTTGAAATAATTTTGCTACAGGTAGAGCCAGCTGAGTGGGAAATATAAATTTTGTCCCATAAACAAGTTGAAAGGGGAGGTTCCCAAGGACCTCTTTGTTGTCACTCGATAAACCCACAGAGAGAATTTTAGCTTTGAATCCCATGCCTTCTTATTGTCTTCCAAAAGACTTTTAATGAGATTGATCATACTTTTATTGGAAGACTCTACGAGTCCATTGCCTTGGGAATAATAGGGAGTGGAATGAATCAGTGAAATCTCAAACAACTCATAGAACTTGATCAAAGGATCAGACTTGAAGGAAGCAGCATTATCAGTAATGATTCTACTGGGACAGCCAAACCTTGCTATAATATCTTGAAGAAAACCAATGATCACCTTTTGCGAAGAACTCCTGGTGGGGATAGCTTCTATCCATTTGGTGAAATAATCTGTTGCAATTAGTATCCACCAGTGTTGACCACTTGAAGGAGGATGAATCTCTCCAATGAAGTCCAACCCCCATTGTTGAAAGGGTGTTGGATCTGTTACAAGCTTTAGTGGCAAGGATTTGAGTTGTTTCTTTCCTACAAATTGTTGACATTTGACGCAGGCTCTGACTTCTCTGCACACATAAGTGAATAAGGTGGGCTAGTAGTACCCAGCCCTAAGAATTTTGTAGGTTGTGGTCTACCAGAAATGGTGCCCCCCACATATGTTGTTATGAAAATCAAACATAACCCTTTGGGTCTCATGTGGGTTTAAACATCTCAGAAACACTCCCAAAGGGTCCCTCCAATGCAAGGTGTGGTCAATAAGGAAATATATGACTGCTTTGATCTTTAAATATCTTTCCTTACTCTTTCCCATTCCATCAGGAGGCTTTAATTCTTGCAGAAAATATATAATGTCTGCATACCAAGTGCATTTTTCTAATGGTAAACTGCCCTGAGGACTGCCATTAGACGACTCAACTTGATGAACTTCTGATCAAATGTCGATGAAGTTAACCCCCAACACCTTACAATTAGATTCAACCAGGTGCTTGTCCAAACCTTTCCCTTTAACTAACTTGGTGGGTTTTATTTCCAGATCGAACTCAAGGATCTTAGCAATCCATTTAATCCTTCTACTATCCATGTTAGGTTGTATAAGAATGTCCTTCACAGAGGCTAAAGGAACATATGCAATTACTTTTGAGTGCAAGACATAGACTCTGAAATCTTTGAGTGCTTTCACCAGGGCATAGGTTTTCTTTTCCATAATGTCATACCTGATCTCAACATCCCTCAATGATCTGCTGAAAAACAAAATAGGTTGCTCCATCCCTGCATCATTCTTCTATAGTAGGACAACAACCATTGTATCAATGGAGGCAAAAGAAAATACCAAGAGGTCCTTGGAATAATCAGGACTGATAAGCATGGGTGCCTCAGATAATGCATTTTTTATTTGATCAAAGGCTTCCTTGGGTTCAACAATCCATTTTACTTCATTTCCATTTCTGAGCATATTTGTGACATGTTTTCCAACTCAACAAAATTTGAGACAAACCTCCTCAAGAAGTTAATCTTCCCTAGGAAAGATCGAATCTTATTTTTGGACCTTGGAAGTGATAAGGCTTGGATTGCCTCCACCCTATTGGGATCAATTCTCACTCCTTCAGCTAATACTATGTGCCCCAGTAATTTCCCTTCCTGCATGGAAAACAATGATTTCTTAGGGTTCAAAGAAAGACAAAACCTCCTGCATTTCAAGAAGACCTTTCTCAAATGATTGCAATGTTCTTTATCAGATATGGAAAAAACTATGATGACATCCATATAGATGACTACAAATTGATCTTTCTCCCCAGTGAAGGCGATGTCCATGGATCACTGAAATTTTTCCCCTGCATTCATCAATCCAAAGGGAATTTTGGCATACATGAATGTTCCCCAAGGAGTGGTGAAAGTTGTCTTTTCTCTGTCCTTAGGCAGGACTGATATCTGATTGTAGCCAAAAAAATTTGTCAATCATGGATATCTTGGATGCACCTGTTACCCTCTGCAATATGTGTTCCATCTTAGGTAGGGGATAATTTTCCTTATTTGAGCTTCTGTTTAGATTTATGAAATCAACACAAAGTCTGATCTCTCC
>CBVK0103108993.1:4377-38509 GCA_900067695.1 Picea abies
CCAGTTGGAGAAGTCGGCCCTGCCAGTGAAGAGACACTTCACACGTGCCAGTCTTGTATAAATAAAGAGGCTAGAGCCTCACTTATACACACAACTCACTTGCTCATTGAGAGACAAGTTTCAGATCTGCAGTTAGAGAAGGAGAGAGAGTGGCACATCTTTGGGAGAGGATCTCCTGCATTAGTTTGAGTTATCTCTTGGCATTGTATTGGCTATCTATAATAAGGAAGTTTTTCTGGGTTTTCTTCCCCTAGAGGGTTTCCCAGGATAAATGTTGTGTCTCTTGTGATTGAGTATTTCTCAGTGATCTTGTATTATTCTATTGTTATCTATTGAATGCAAAAGAACTATAATAATGGCTTAAACATTAACAAAATTATCACAACCTTTTGCAGTTACAATAATAGTTGTTGTACTAAATTATCACAATTATAACATAAGATACATTCAAGAAGGAATTATGAACATGGAGATAACATCAGGAACATGGGTCATACGAACTGAGATAGAAATTTTGAATCACTCAAAGCTTGCAAGATTGTATTAAAGATGGTGGTCTTTTCAGGCCAAAAATCTCTCTTTGAATTGAATTTTTCTTAGAAATTTATGCAAATTAGATCATAACCCAAAGTGTTTATTTGATCATATTTCTCATCCTTTCGTATACAAAGAAATATTTGACTTTCCAAAAATATTAAAACTTGAAAATATGATTTTCCTCGATTGTCTTGATGATTCATTCAGTCAACAGTTGGAGGAGAAACTTCCAAATTTCACTTGATGGATAGTTGAATGACTTCATTTTCCTATATTTGATGTATATATTAGTGTATTTCTCATATGTAGGACTTGAAAATAATTATTTTATTTTCCATAGAAGATATAAATCATCTATGAGTAAATCTACAATAGTTTGTCCTCTCAAATTACTAGTCATTCCTTTGAAATTTTCTTCACTCTCTCTGATTATCAATAAATTATTTCTATAAATTTCATAGGATAGAAGCTTCCCTTTGTCATCCCATGCTGAAGGAAATCCTATCTTTACTAGATTTTCAAATTTTTTGGTGAATAACTCAATGTTTATCTTCACCGATATGCATTTGTTCTGAGCTTGCTGAAGTAAATTTATTTCGGTGAAAATGTTTTCAGTCTCAATCACCATCATAGTTTTGTCTTTGACACTTTTACTTTTCAATACTTCACTGGGATTGGAATTGAGAAACTTGATAACTTGTGTAGCAACCTGAGGTCTGGTTCCTAATTCTTGGAATTTTTTCTTTAGAGTTTCATTTGCTTCATCTGTCAAAATGATTTCTTCATCAGCTATCTTGAAGTAATGCCAAATCTTGGAAAATTCAACAATGATTTCATCCCAAATAATGTGTCTAGCTCCAATTAGATATTTTTTTCCACACAACTTGTCCTTCATTTGTTCCATGTCTGTTAGCATCTTAGATTTTATCTTCTGGTATTCTCCAATCATTTTATCTTTATCTTTGATTTCTTCTTGTTGTGTTGAAATTTCTTTCTTCAACTTATCAATCTTAGCTCCCTTTAGGTTCATATATGCCAATGATTTTGATAACCCATTTATTGGGTCTATTGATTATGTTACCTGTGATGAAGAAGATCCCCATTTCAAGATTTCAATCTGTTTTTCATGTAATTCAATGTATCCTTCCATCTATACCATTTTCTTCAGAAGTTGATACTTTTATGCTTGGATTACTTGCAACTCTAGAGTCTGAACATGTTTAGTTCCATGGATATTAAGCCTTCTCTTTAGTGCCTAGATATATGTATTTTTTGTTTTCATCAGATCTTGCACAGATGTTTCATTTTGTGGATTAGTTCGTAGATCTATCACCCACTATTCCAATTCCTCCACTCTCATCTCCCTGGTTCTATTGGTCAACTTCTCATTTTTAAGCTATTTTATGAGCTTTTCATTTATAACTTGTAGCTTCTTTATTCCAAGGTTAGTTATCATCACATCTCTATGAACAATATTTCTCCAGTTTGCCTATGTTGATCCATTTTATCCAGTGGGTGAACTACATTAAGATCAATAGATAAGTTTATAAATTTATTTTTCTCTTTTGTTTCAAGCACTGCTATGTTCAGTCTACCCTTTTCATAGTCTATAGTTGATAGCATCATAGTTTGAGATGTCTCATGGTCAAATATTTTAGGAAGGATATTTCATTTAATCTTTGCACCCATCTTCCTGTTATCCATGAACTGATGAACATGATCAATATGATTTGATTGATATGTATCCAAAGACTCTTTTCCACTTTGACTTTATGCACTTTGAGGGTTCGTTGATGATGACACTTCAACCATTATAGTAGGTTCTCTGACCACTGGTGCTAATTCTTCTTGTATTTTTGGATCTTCATCTTCACTTAATACCTCTATCTTCTACCTTTTCCTTGACCTTTCTTCCTCTATTTCTGAGTCCGTTGAGGATGACCCTGTAGTATTTATTTTGTATGTCTTCTCAAAATACTGAGGGGTCTATGTGATTGGATACTTTGAAGGATTCTCTATAAATTCACTATGGATTTGCAAAATACTTTGCACATCTTCCAAGTTGTTCTGGTTTGCTAGTAGCTCCAATTTTTCTTTCTGTTGATGTTGATAAGGAACTTGTCCATGTGCAATCCTTTTTGAAGAAATTATAGCATGAGGATCATACATACATGCCTCTCCCTGTTGAAATCTCATATTCGAAAGAAGCTTTGTTGTTTCCTATGAGTTTGATGTAGTATTGACAATAAAAGGTCCCACCTTTTTTTTTCAATTTAAAATTGACCTTGTATTTTCTTGATACAAAATGGATGTGATCTAAATTTAATCTATGTCTAATGTATTCTAGTGAAAATATTATGGGAGTCAAGAAATTAGGTAAAAGAAAAGGTCAGAGTTATGAACCACAGGCTCTAATTTCAATGTGATTCTAAAAAATGTACGAGTCTCCTATTCTCTTGTCAGGACTTAGCTGTAATAACTTCTTACATTCTGGAAAGACTCTAGGAGAGAACTCATCATGCATAATTTGATAAGATTTTGACATTAACTGGTTGAAATATTATGAGAATCCTACATTCTGAGTCTTTTTCCTAATCAAATAATACCAGTGAATGGAAAAGACTGGGTTACCAATTCCATCTTCAAATTTTAATCCAAGATGTAAAAAATGAACATCTTGAGAAAACAAAAAGAGGTGAACAAGGTAGCATTGGTATCTAAAGATTCTAAGAGTTTCAAATTATGACAATTGGTGATGAATCTTGTTGGCTAAAAAATGAGCACAATTGAATTTGGTTAATGGTTTTACTGTATGTGGAAAAATTTATACCATACACCCTATAACAAACTCGTCAACTATCAGATCATTATCTTTTCCTAAAACCACAAAAATAATTGAAATAGTTTGTCTCTAAATTTTAGGAAATCGGTCAATTTAAATAGTAACATCTTTTGCAAGGGTATAAAGGTTTTTTCATAAATAAGATTGTAAAAGGGAAACTCTATCTAGGGAGCTTTAATTCTCTGAATAATTTAGCTAATACAATCTAATTTAGCATTTTAGTGTTAGGGTTTAATGGCCATCTTAGCATTTCAGAAGTGTATGTCAATGAACACAGACCTATTTTTGGAAATTATAGTTTTCTTGGAAGGAATGTAATTCAAGGCACACCAGACCATGAATTCATAGAAATCGTACACTTGTGGCAATAATATTTTTTCCAAATTGGATTCCCAAGCATGGTAATGGTCCACTAAATCCCTAAATTTTTTAGTCGCTTGCTGGTATAATTCAAAAGAGTCGAATAACAGGACTAGATCAAAGATATCCTTGTCTCTATCAACCAAATTCTCTTCCTCAACAGTTGATGTTTTCTTCGCTTTAGTGGGTTTAGAGGATTCCATTTTAAAAAACAAAATCTGGAAGAGTGAAAGGATTTCGAATTACTCATAGAGAGATTTGATTGGGAATAAAACTGGGTTGGAATGGCAGATGTCATTGGTAAGATGGAATATGCTACTGGTGTTATCGACTTTAAAATCTTAGAAAATCCAACAATAACCAATAAACTTTACCTTACCCTTTTAAAATGAAATTTGGATACATGGGGATTTAGGATTGGTGAAAATGTGAATTGAAAATCAAATAAAATGTCATTTCACCTTTTTACCGCTTGATTGTGTCACTCGGGACACGCATCTATTTGTCGTTAATTGTGGGGGGCTCTCATATGGTTATACAAACCATGGAGGGGTGGGGGAAATTCATTAGTGCACACCACGTGGAGTCTCAACCAAGTTTAAGTTTCGCACCCCCCCTACCCTTTGTTAAATGTTGAACATGCGAGTGGGGTCGTAAAATGATATGGACCGTTAATTTAAAACATCGCGCTCGTGATCAATCCTGCAATAGGAGATGAACTTTTTATTTGAAAAATCGTATAATATAACATTTATACTATATAAAGAAAGCTTTATAATGAATAAATTATGCTAAATTGTAACATTTTAAAATTTAAACAATTTTTTAAGATTTTATCAAACAGTTTTTTTTTTTTATAGAAATTTTGAAAAATAAAGAAATCTAAAAACTGAAATAAACCCTAATATCCTATTTAACTTATTTAAGAAATAATTCTAAGTTTTATTTCTAAATTTTGTGAAAATTTAAACTATGTTACAACATTTGGTTCCATCTGGGGATTGTGTCTCCCTGCGAGATGCTAAAGAACTGTAGACCATGTGTCTTTTATTGGGTTATGGGGTCATTATTCTAAAATAAAATTAATTAAACACTCCTAGTGAATGCTATAAAATAAGAGTAACCATTTTCTTCTCATTGTGTGATTAATCTATAATTGAAGAAACTGAACCACCACCAAATTTAGAATTTAACATGTTTTTATGGAGTAAGACTAGATAAGATAAAAATATTTTCACTCATTCAACTTTACATGGGAAGTGTTTAGGGTAATGAAATCAGAAATTTTAGCGAAGGAGACAAATTTATAACTAGTGTTTTGTAACTCAAGGTTTTCAAGATCTTAAAGGTATTTATAAGGAAACTAGTTTGATTGGGTATTAGAACAAAGATACTCATTGGTACTCTTTCTCATCCTCATGGTTCTACTACACTTCCAAAAAACATCCATAGCCTATGGTATAGTCACCCTGACATCACATGCCTTGCTTCATTTCCAGTGAATATCCATAGCCCCAGTGAAGATACTTGAATTTCCTTTCACCATCTCTTTCAATTAATGTGACATTTTTCAGGAGATGGGGTTAATCAATATGTTTTTTACATTTAATGGATGATGTATGTTTATCAAATATGGGTTGGAAATACCAGAGTTATAAGTTATACTCATAAATTTTTTCATTCCCTTAGTCCTAACTTTATCTTTCCAATATACACCATTTTAGTAGAATCCCTTGAGTAAAACAACCAGTTATAAGTTTGACACTAGAGCCTCTGTTAGAATATGAATGAATGTGCTCATTTTACCATAAACAATATCACTATTGTCACCCAACCATAGGCCAAACCCACTCTCCGATCACCTTAACCTTGACAGAGAATCACTCTAGAAGAAAACCCTAGGCTAGATAGCCAAACAAAGGGTAATGCACCTTTCCCCAAGGATAGTGCACCAACAAGAGTTGATCAGATAGTCCAAACCCTAACCAAGAGATAGTCCGAGCCAAATGTGATCTGCTAGCTGTAGTCGCTACAATGGAAACTCTCCTCCAAACTTGTGCACAAAACTAGGCACTACAGTGTGCACAAGTGTTTCTCTGCAATTCTGAGACTGCCTTCCAGAATGAAGACTAGCCTCCTATATTTATAGTAATTCTAGCTAAATGCCTGGGCCGACTTCTCATTCTGGGTATTTGTCTGTTCAGTATATATTATTTCTTTTGTCCGACTTCTTCTCTTGGAGGCTAATAACCTAATACAAGTTATCTTCTTGAGCTGACATGTCTTCTAGGGTTATTGGTCAACTCATTAGGGTTTCTTCTTACTTCCTGGAATATTCTATTCTCGTCAAGTTTACACGTGGAGGTAAATACCTCCCATAGCTACCATAATATAAACACTCCCTCCTAGATAGGGAGGTATTACAGGTAATGGTCTTGAGCACAAACATACCATTCACCCGGTAGCATCAACATAGTTGTATAGACTATCTCATGAATAGATCATGAGAACCATCATCGCCATCAGTGTCATTAGTTGCATCATCTCTTGGAACCATACTCTATTTGAGTAATCAGGCATGATGCTCACTCCACAAAGTGACACAGGAGCCATTCTTCTAATCTAGAAGAATAAATGTTCTGAACCATTTTCTATCTGGGAAATCTCTGTTCATTGATCATCCATCTAGATGATAATCATTTTCAACACTGTTGATAGTCTTCAAGGAAATTAGAACAATATCATTCAATAGAACACAACTGTGTCTATCCATAACAGTACACAACTACAATTCAGTGGTACACTACCACACCAATTAGCACACAGGTACTTGATCAAACAGTGGAACACATCCACCATAGTAGTATACATCTACTGTCTAAAGACATACAGTCTTCATAACAATCATCTAATATCAACCTTCACAGAAACAATGTTATGATATAAACCGAATCATCTGGGCCATTCTTCCACTCACATCTATGAGATCTTGGAGGAGCATATTCCCTCAGAAGGTCGAACATCAATGATGAGCTATCTAGACTATTCTTCTCAAGTAAGGAAGAATAATTGTCTTGATTTCTGAGCCTGGACCATTCCCCACCCTGGGCCATTCCTCCGACACTAAACAAAGTGTAACCTGGAGAGAATGAGTCTTCCCTAAGGAATGTTTGTCCCTGATTTCTGAACCTGGACCATTCCCCACCCTGGGCCATTCCTCCGACACTAAACAAAGTGCAACTTGGAGAGAATGAATCCTCCCTAAGGAATGACTGTCTAGACCATTTCCAAAGGAAATGACTGTCCTGCACCAACCTCCAAAACGGACCATTCCCCATGTTAACCACAATGGGAAATCATTGTTCAGCGAGGCAAGCCAGTATTCTTGAGTAACCCTCAAGAAGATAGATTTCCCTAGACCACTTCCCATGTTAAGAACAATGGGAAGTCATTGTCTATGGTACATCAACAATCTGGACCATTTTTCGAACTTGAAAATGTCTGTCCGTCAGAAATCTCAATCCACTTTCCTAACTGGAAAGGAACTACTCATCCTGGGCCATTTTTGAACTGAAAAATGATTGTCCATCAATCGATAACACATAAGTGCTCTCTCCCAACTTGGGAGTCATCTCTTCCTTTTTCAGTAAGGAAGTCGTCTCCACGAGCTCCAACTTGAGTACGCAAACTCTTTCATCTTGATAGAAGATTTACCAAAATGTCTTCTTATCTGCTCATCTTTGGAGATATGTATTGGAGAACCACTTTCTCCTTTCTGGACTTCATCACGGATAATGTAATGCTTTATTTTAAATGTACTTCGATTTGTAACACTGGTTTTCTCTGAAGGCTTCATATATCTCTGATCAATAAAGTATATCATTGTTGGATTCCTCACAACATTGTGGCAAGGGTCAAACTAGAACATATCCATGTGGCACTTCTTCTGTCATCATGATATCTTTGTCATGGATTGGCAATCCATCATCCTGAGCTTCTAAGTAATCATTCTGATACAATATCTCTGTTATAGAAAATCTTCACCACACTTCTATTGTGCATTAGAGGTTCTCCACCAAGTTGTCTTCTTCCATCTGTATACAAGGGTCTCTTTCTGGTATACCTCAAAGACTTGAGGTTTCTCTTCATACGTTCTTTATTCAATTGCTCTGGGGAACAGTATTTGCATTCATCTGATGTAGAACTCCAACCCATGGATATTGTAGATGATATAATGAATCATGTAGAGGTATGTCTGGTTTACTAGAACAAGTAATCATCATAGTCTTCTCCCTCCATATGGGAGAACCTCTAGTTCTAGATCTTGTAATGCTTGCATTCATATACACTATTCTTCATCACAACTTTCAGTTCCTTTGCTTGATTTATTTTAGTGAGTTCATATCAGGTTGGTAATCTTGTGATTCTCGATACAATGACTGGTTATTCTGGCTTCTCTTTCTTTCTTGGAATCTTCATGTTCTTCCTCAAGTTTTTCTTTAGCTCTTGGGTCCATGGAGTTTCTTATAGATTACATGCCCTAAATATTCCACTTCTTCCTTTCATCATAGGATCACAGATGTGGATGGACAACCAGGGATACTTTAAGGCTTATCTTCGAAGAAGACTTCTTCTAAGGTTGAACTAAACACGTACTGCCTTTCATGGCTGCTACCATGGATATATATACTACATCATCTTCAATGGATCATAGGATTAGCTCCCTCCTAATCCTTGCTTCATGTATGAGTGCATGTTTTTCTTTTGGAAATATATAATCGGCTCCCTCCATGTAGGAGATTTCACGCTTCCGTCTACATCCTTATTGCCTTCTGCAAAGTGTTACAAATCTTTTTCCAATTTTCTCTTGATTGATGACTTCTTTCTGTCTTTGCTTTTTCTAAGTCTCTTCAGGATTGATTCTAATTTCGTCTTATCTTGTAATATCTTCCACATGATTTGTTTGATGTATTTCATCCTTTCATGTGTGTTATTTGACTTGTATAATGATAGAAATCCTTATCTTGTTGTTCTTCCATAAGTATAGTTCTTCTTGTAACATATTATCTTCTAATAGATAGATATACAAGATATGTAGAGAGTCTATGCAAACAAGATATGTACAAGTACTAAGAAGAGTATTGTTACCTTCAGAAGAAGAAGTTTCTTTCATCCTGCTTAGTCTTCTTTGTAGGTTCATTTTCTTAGGCAACCGATGCTTCATGTTTCTCCTTCCTTTTCTTTAGCTTGAGACAATGATTCTTGTAGTGACCATACTTTCGACAGTTGAAGCATTGTATTTATGAAATATCTTTCTCTTGATTTGGCTTCCTCCTTGAACCGAAATTCCTTTTGTTCCTGAAGTTCTTCAATCTTGTTGTGATGGATTGATCATCGTACTTCTTTTGGGGTTTCTCTTTTGCATTGATCCTGGATTCTTCTTGAGCACAACAAGTCCAAAGTTCTTCAAATGTAGGATACTCCTTTCTTGTGTTCATGCTTGCAGAAAATGCATCCCACGTCTTGGGAAGACTATTGAGTACTATGTTTACCAATTCCTTCTCTGAAATGATCTCTTTAATAGCTTGTAGTTTATCTCTTAACTGGGAGATCCTTACAAAGAATGATGTTATGCTATAATCATCATTCATCTTCATGTCACATAGCTCATTCTTTAGACTCATTACTTGTCCAATGTTTCTAACTGAGAAGAGGTTTGTTAAGGCATCATGCATATTCTTTGATGAGTCAAGATGGGAGATGTAGAGTATCAAGGGGTCTTTTATAGAGTCCGTTGTGATACTCATGGCATTGATGTCACCGTCTTTGAACTTTTCCATAACTGCAATGTTCTATGGTTCTTTCTCTTTTCCTTCTTCAAACTCTCATTTCACGATCTTTCCTTTCACGATATCCAGCACTTTATTCTTGGCAAGGATGAGGTTAATCCTTGTCTTCCACGCTCTGAAGTTAGAAGCTCTGTCTAACTTGTTTTCTGACTTCATAGAGTAAGTCATGGCTTCTTTGACTTGGTCAACCCTAGATCTAACCAAAAACTCAAACTTGACGTCTTGGCTTGCTGAGAGTACCAGGAGATGTGCTAGGCTAGGGCGCACTGATCTATCCAGAAATTAGGTCAATCCCTTCACTTAAGGTGCCTCAACGAGAGGATTATGGTTTCTGCAACTGCACCTACTAGTAACCCTAGCGACAGTGCTATGGTGACTGCTCTTGCTAGAAACCCTAGCGGCAGTTCTTCAACGAGCTTAATATCCTTACAACTATGCTTCCTTCTAGTGGTTAGACTGAATGAAGGAGGTGTGGGCCCATAACCTGTTAGAATATGAATGAATGTGCTTGTTTTACCATTGACAATATCACTATTGTCACCCAACCATAGGCCGAAGCCACCCTCCGAGCACCTTAACCTTGATAGAGAATCACTCTGGAAGAAAACCCTAGGCTAGATATCCAAACAAAGGGTAGCGCACCTTTCCCCAAGGATAGCACACCAACAAGAGATGATCAAATAGTCCAAACCCTAACCAAGAGATAGTCCAAGCCAAACGAGATTTGCTAGCTGTAGTTGCTGCAATGGCATATCTCCTCCAAACTTGCCCACAAAATTGGGCACTATAGTGTGCACAAGTGTTGCTCTGCAATTATGAGACTGCCTACCAGAATGAAGACTGGCCTCCTGTATTTATAGTAATTCTGGCTAACTTCCTGGGACGACTTCTCATTCTGGGTATCTGTCTGTTTAGTATATATTATTTCTTCTGGATGACTTCTTCTCTTGGAGGCTAATAACCTAATACAAGTTATCTTCTTGAGCCGACATGTCTTCTAGGGTTATTAGCCAATTCATTAGGGTTTCTTCTTGCTTCCCAGAATATTCTATTATCGTCAGGTTTACACGTGGAGGTAAATACCTCACGTAGCTACCATAATATCAACAACCTCTACCTAGAAAGGATTACCCAAAACATACATTTTCAACTTTTATGAGTAAATAAACAAAATGTTGTCCTTTCTGGTTTGCAAGTAACATGTCAAAATCTTTATCACTGGTTCAAAACGTTTTTTTTCTATTAATTTTTTTTTTAAATATGAGAACATAAGGATCTACCTATTTACAGAGAATTTTTGCTAAGACATGTAATTTCTTATGATAATTATAACAAGGGTGAACAAGCCAACCTAATAAATAAAATTCTATTTTTTTCTTAATTGGATCATGTTTTAAAGATCAAAATGATAATGATGAATCTTCATGAATACAGCCATAACTTGTTTCAAAATATTTATTTAGAAATTATTTTGTAAACTAAAAGAAAAATAAAACCAATGTGAAATAAAATTAATTATATACAATGAATGAAAAATAAAACTTTTAAAATTGAATGAAATGTTTTAATAATCGTCCATTCACAGGAAATTCTAGCAAATCTCCTTTTAAATTTTGAAGGGAAAAATAGATGGTCCCTTCAATGCAGCTATCTTGTAAGGTCCAAGCCATAAATCGTCAAACTTTCCATGCTTAACATGATCTTCTCTCCTGCTATCCCATCTCAGCGATAAGTTACTAGGAATATTTTTTTTAGTTTTTCTCTCCTATAAAAAACAGCTTTCATTTTGTCTTGATATTCCTGAAATTTCTCAATAACTTGTTCTCTAGTATCTTGTACTTCAATCAACTGGTTCATTCTTATGATAAATTCATTAGGTTCTTCTTCACTGTCCTCATTATTTCCCATTCTAAGGGCTCATCTTTGGCACATTTTTCCACTATAAAATGACCTAATGTTTGCTTTTTACCATATTTAATAGTTAGTCATGGGTATTTTTTATGTTTCTTAATGAATGTATGATTGAGGTGGATTTGTGTGTATAATGTATCTTTTTGCACTAATTGTTTTTATCAAAAGACTTTTATTCCACCAACCAGGTCAAACTACAGGAGCCAAAGGCATCAATCTCCTAGAAATAGGGAATTTTGTCTCCTCAATTGAGTTGTCAGCCAAAGATCGGGGGAAATTGTCCATACCTACCTTCAAGAGCACTCATTGTGCATTTATGACTACTTTTGATCAGCAAAAGTTCGAATATACAAATGTAAAGGGATGATATCCCTCATTTACTCATTTCTCTCCTTGATTTAGGAAGGGAGGTTGAACTCTCTAGTTATATATAGGCCTCTAGTCTAAGAGAGGGATATAGAAAATTTTGGAGAAGTATTGTGGGGAGATTTTGTGAATAATTATATTGAGCACTCATAACTTTCCTGCTCTTGATGTATTATTGATATTTATGAAATCAAGATGGTTTTACTTTTGATTTGTTAAGGTTTCTTTTAGGCTCCTTGTGCTTCATGGGTAGGGCCCATCAAAGAGGGCTCAAGGATCTTGCTACTATTTCTATAGTTTTCATGCATATCAGTTAGTGCCTATATAGTATTTTATTCTCTCTTAAAGTTTGATATAATTTTGCATGATCAATTTCAGTCTTTGTTAAGGTTATGACTAACTGACCAGTTGTAGCAGCATCCTATATAAATGTTCAATAACCTTTTGGAGCACTCTTAGGTGCCTCCCAAGGCTAAGAACCTTATATTTACTTCATTTATTTATAGTCTAGATTTGTTCATGCTTTTAAAGACTTGCACTGTCTTTTTAGACTCCATTTTGCTTCCTTTAGGAGTTTCCTGTTGAAATTGTACAGTTCTTGTAGAACTGCACAGTTCCTGTAAAAATCTCCTCTAGGCTTGTTTCAACTTCAGATCTTGATTTAGTTTAATCTTCTTTTTTCATAAAAACACAATTAAACAATAAAAGGACATTTAGATTGATATTGATCAAAGGGTTAGCTTGTTTATTCATGCATTAGTGTAGCTTTACTTTTATTATATATTTTTGTCATAGCTTAGATTGAAATCATCTTTATGCTTCAGTTTAATCTTCTTTATTCAATATATTGTCATGTTTCCTTCAAGTAATTAGTTCAGAACTTCTTTATGTCGCTTGTTTTTCTTGCACATTTTCATCCTTTGATTAGTCTCAAACCTTTTCTACCGACAATTGCATATTTAAAATACAGTGCATAACACCTCTTAAGTTAGTATGAACCCTTGGTTGACAAGTAAAGTAATAAACCAAGGTTACATTCAATTATTGTTGTTATTCCTGGGACCATCACTTTTTGGTGTCGTTGTCGGGGAGGTGTTGAAGTTTACATGTTATTTTTTTTTTTTGTTTTCTTTTATGTGACTTGGAGAAGTAAAAAGGATACCTTAGTCACAAGGCCAACCTCACTATAGAATTTATGTAGTGTAACATCCCAAGTGATTTCACTTTGTGTGAATATTGATAGCTCATTGTCACACTCTTTTTTTGCATTAAATATCCAAAAATAAATAAATAATAATAATAATGTTTTTTACTTTCTTATGATTTCATGAATAACTAAATCTAGAGATAGGAAAGGAAATTTTTTTACCAAAACCCCCCACCACAAAAACAGGTCCAAGCAATCCAGATATTGGTCCTAAAACAATAGAAAGTTTCTTGGAGAGGAAGCTAGACAATTTGAAAATATTTCAGAAGAGAGTTGGTCATCGCCTCATGCCATGGTTGGTGAAGTGAGATCGGAAGAGCGGTTCAGCAGGAATGCCGCCACAAAAACAGGTCCAAGCAATCCAGATATTGGTCCTAAAACAATAGAAAGTTTCTTGGAGAGGAAGCTAGACAATTTGAAAATATTTCAGAAGAGAGTTGGTCATCGCCTCATGCCATGGTTGGTGAAGAAGAGATGGTAGAAATATTTGAGTTCCCTATTCTAGAATCAGATGGAGAAACCAAGATGAAAAATATTAATCCTTATACCTTACCTCATTTTCATAGGCTTGTTTCTGAAGATCCTAACACTTTCTTGTTTGATTTTGCAGTTATATGAAAGACATATGATTATACCACTGATGAACAAAAACTCAAACTTTTTCCTTCTACCTTGAAGGATTCAACTCTATGATGGTTTATGATCTTGGAGGGAAATAGTATCACAACTTGGGATCAAATGAAATATACAAAGACTATTTTAGAGAAAGAGATACAAGGGATGAAATTTTCAGAATGACACAAGGACCTAATGAATCTCTAGAAGACTTTGAAGAGATATTTCAACTAAGATACAAGAGATCTCAAAATTTCACTTTAGACGAAGACTCGTTCAATCTTGTCTTAATAAGAGGAGAAAGAGAAGATCTGATGGGAACATTGAATCTCCTATCCAATGGAGATATCTATTAGTTGGACTATGATTATATCAAAAGAATATTCAAGAATCACTCAAAGGTCCTCCAGAAAGAAATGTATAAGCATTAGAGGTTTGGTATCTCAATACTCTAACCCTACAACTCATATCAAGAATGAATTAGGAGGATTAATAGAGGACATGAAGACTGATATTTTATTTTCTAGGATGTTTTTTAGTGCATTGGTTATCTATTGTCCCAAATGCACTAAAAGGCATCCTAGAAATGAGTGCCCTTTAGACATTATATATGCTTGTGGAATTTGTGAAGAAAATTATCCAACTAACAAATGCCCTTCTTTTCCAGGATTGAAATCTATATTTCGAGGAGCAGAAGAAAATGTCAAAACGTTATAATTCATCAACCAAAGAAGGCATGGATCACTAAGACCATTCCAAACACGTTTGAACTTCATTCTTGCTCAAAATTTTAGTACATGAAATTTTCAATTGTCTGCTCAACCATGGTATAACCCATCACCTTGGAAAATTCTAAACCCTTGGCAATACTAAGGACCTCCAATTCCTCTTCCATGCCATTATTTTCCTAGCATGCCACAAAATCAGTGGAGTCAACCACCACAAGGATGGAGGCCACAAAATTTCCAACAACCTACATTGCTACCTCCTCCTCCTCCTCAAAACAACATTACTCAAAACAATGTTCCTCCTAAACAACCTCAACTATCTGCTCAACCTACTCCTAATCCAAACAACAAGAAATTCAAACCTGTATACAACTTATCAGACTTATTTTGTGGAATTACAAGAGATAAATCTCATATCATGAATTTTTTTACAAGAACAACCTAAGCTCGTAGAAAATGACGAATATGAGAAAGAATGTATCACCTTACCTCAACCACAAACCCCTCCTTACCCTGGAAGATTAAAGAAAATAAAGCTTATGCATATGATGAAAAAAAAAATTTAGGAGAGCTTGAGAATTTATGCATAAAGATATCTCTCTTACGAGCTCTTAAGGATGTGCCCATTTTCAACAAGTATATCAAGGAAGAATGCATTAAAAGACCAAGGAGAAAAATAAAATATGCTCCTACCATAAATTTCATAGGACAATTAGTTGACCTTATGCTTGGGAAGTTAATTGTATCTAAATACTTGGATCCAGGAGTCCCTTAGTAAATGTGCATATTAATAACACCCTGGTACATAATACTCTTATTGATCTAGAAGCTGCAATCAATTTTATGACTAAGGATACTATGCTAAGACTCAACCTTCAGATATTTTTTAGAGATATCCCAACTGTCCTACAACTAGCAGACAGATCTACAATCAAACTTGAAGGCATGTTGGAAGATATCATAATCTTCATTGATTATTGGGAGTACCCTACTGAATTCCTAGTCCTTCAACCCAAGTCTCAATACAATGTATATCCTCTTAGTTTTGGAAGGCCTTGTTGGCCACAACAGATGCATACATTGGTTGTAGAACAAACAATATGACTATCATTGATGGCTTATCCCAAAAGCATATTTTTCTTTACCCTCCTGCAAAACCTTTGATAACGGAAAATTTTTCTATGTGGGTGAAGAGGAAGAGGACTTGACAAAAACAAATTCTTACCCCATTTAAACAATTCACACTTCCTTGGATGTTAGTGCAATTTATGAGGACACTTTCCTTGAATTTTTTTGCAAAATCAATATCCAAACGATGTGAAAATAAAAGGAATTAATGATGATAACAGATATGAAATTTATATAGAAAATGACACAGAATTATGGATAGATTTGTTTACTATAGAGATAGAAGATCCAACTATCAAAACCATGGAGATCATCCCTGCAAAAACACTCAAAATAAGCAATAGAATCACTACTCAGTAGGAACAAAAGTTTTTAGATGTGTTGAAAATAAATATTGAAGATTTTGCATGGGATTATAAATACATGAAAGGCATCCATACTTCTATTTGTACTCACAATATTTACATCAAGGAGGATTGAAAACCTTCTAGGCATCCCCAAAGAAGGATGAACCCTGCAATGAAAGACATAGTTAAATAAGAACTTCAAAAGTTGCTTGATGTTGGATTCATATATCCTATTTCAGATTGTGAATGGGTCTCTCCTCTAGTTATTGTCCCAAATAAGATTGGGAAGTGGATTATATGTGTGGATTATTGATATTTAAACAAGGCTAATATAAAGGATCATTTCCCCCTACCTTTTATTGATCAAGTTTTGGATGTCTTAGTCAGGAAGCAATAATTTTCATTTCTGGATGGTTTTAGTATATACAACCAAATTCATATCAGTCCTGAGGATCGGGACAAGACCACTTTTAATTTTCATTGGGGTACACTTGCATAAAAAGTATTACCTTTTGGTTTGTGTAATGCCCCGACCACTTTTCAAAGAGAAATTCTCGGCATCTTTTCAGAACTCATCCATTATAAAGTTCAAATCTATATGGATAACTTTAACTGTTATGGAAATTCAGTTGATGAGGCCTTGGACAATCTAGATAAGGTTATCCAAATATGTATATAAATGAATATGTCCCTTAGCAATGAAAAATGTAATACGATTATGAATGAAGGGATTGTTTTAGGACATCATCTATATGATAGAGGGATTGAAGTAGAAAAAGATAATATCAAAATCATCACTTTACTTCCTACCCCTTTGAAACCAAAAGATGTAAGAAGATTTCTTGGACATGTAGGATACTATAGAAGGTTCATCAAGGATTTCAGTAAGACAGTCTCTCCTCTCTTTACCTTGATGTCTAAATATGTAGATTATTGTTGGATCTTGAACTACCAACAAGATTTTGAGACAATAAAAGAAAAACTCGCAACTGCTCCATGTATTATAAGGTCCCAATTGGGCTCTTCCATTTCACTTTCACATTGATGCATCAGACAGAGATGTAGGAGAAATATTAGGAAAAAATTAAGACAATAAACCCTATCAAATCTATTTCATTAGTAAAAGTATGGTTGGTGTAGATATAAACTACACTATTACATAGAAAGAACTTTTAGCAGTTGTTCATGCTCTCAATAAATCCATACATTATGTTACAGGGTATAAATTTTTTCTACATACAGATCATGCTATCATTAGATACATGATGAATAAACCTGACATTAATGGTAGGATGATTATATGGTTTATGTTATTAAAATAGTTTGATCTAACAATTCTTGATAAGCCTAGAAAGCAAAATGTAGTTGCATATTTTTTATCCAAGTTGATGAGCCCTGATGAAGAATGCATGATCTATGATTGGTTCTCGGATGAGAACCTATTTTCCATATCAACATGAAAAACCCCCTGATTTGTTGATATAGAAAATTATCTAACAACAAAAAGGTTCCCCTAACATTTCTCCTAGAGGGAGAGATGAAAGATTGTCCGAAAAAGCTTAGCCTACACTTGGGTTGCAGTTTATTTTTTCAAACTTTTACCGGACAATATTTTGAGGAGATGCAAAAGATAAGATGAGGTGTATGCTATCATGCATGTTTGTCATGATGAACCATGTAGAGGTCATTATACAGCCAATAGGACAACTTATAAGATCTTACAAGATGGATATTATTGGTCAACCCTACATAGAGATGCTCAAAAACACACTTCACGTTGTGATGAATGTCAAAGAATGGGGAAACCGACAAGGAGGAATGAGATTCCTTTACAACCCCAAGTATCATTGGAACCATTTTACAAGTGGGGCATGGAATTCATAGGCCCAATTGATCTTCCATGGAAAAAGAAACACATATTGGTTTGCACAGACAATCTAACTAAATGGGTTGAAGTAAGGGCCATGAAGGATGCCACAGAATCAAAAGTAGCTCCATTCCTCCAAGAATGCATATTATCAAGGTTTGGTTATCCAAGGGATATAGTCATAGATCAAGGCCCTCAATTTACATCAAGACTCATTGAAGAGATCATGAAGGAACACAACATCCTCAATAGAAATTCAACAGCCTATCATCGTCAAGAAAATGAGAAAGTCGAGGTCATAAACTAAGAGATAGAAAACATTCTCAGATGTCACTTCTACCTTGAGAAGAGAGAGAGAGAGAGAGAGAGAGAGAGAGAGAGAGAGAGAGAGAGAGTAACTTTTTTTCTACTAACAATTTTTTTTGCAAGTACGAAGAACTTCATTACTACAACCATCTGCACAGGAATAAAATCAACAATCAAAAAAAAAAAAAAAAAAAAGCTCAATAAGGAGTAAGCATTCTCAATTTTTCATCAATAATTTTCATCATTCATACATATCATTTTCCATCATCTCCACATAATTATCCATGTTTTTCATTTCCATCATCTATACCACTTTCCATATCCAACATGCTTCATTCTATCATTTTATTTCAACAAACTAGTCTGCAAGGTTATTCTACGTGATCAACCTACAAGATTCTACAGGATCAACCTAACAAGACCATTTATACAAATAATGGAAGGAAATCAAAGTCAAAACCAACATAAAAAATTCAATAATAAATATCAGAAATAGAACCACCTTCTCCAACCATTTTTTCATCAAATACATCCTCGAGATAACAAAAATTGACTTCTACAAGATACTCTATATCCTGTAGAAAATATTCAACACAACAGAAACAAATATACATGATGCTATGTATCTTGTAGCATGATTAGCATTTCCATCATCTATACCACTTTCCATATCCAACATGCTTCATTCTATCATTTTATTTCAACAAACTAGTCTGCAAGGTTATTCTACGTGATCAACCTACAAGATTCTACAGGATCAACCTAACAAGACCATTTATACAAATAATGGAAGGAAATCAAAGTCAAAACCAACATAAAAAATTCAATAATAAATATCAGAAATAGAACCACCTTCTCCAACCATTTTTTCATCAAATACATCCTCGAGATAACAAAAATTGACTTCTACAAGATACTCTATATCCTGTAGAAAATATTCAACACAACAGAAACAAATATACATGATGCTATGTATCTTGTAGCATGATTAGAGGTCATGATATCCCAATACACTTTATATTTTATCTCGAGGAGTACATCAAGAGAATCTACAAGAACCATCACAAAGACAACCCACCTCTAGCCACCTGCAAAAAGAAAATTAATGTGCATGCAAAGGTAAACAAAGGTAACATAACTATATATCCTATCCACATTTAATTAAGCCTCACACACACACACACACACACACACACACACACACATATTTATTTCATATGTTCAAGCATTCATAAAGTCTATAAGGTGATGAAAACGAGGATGTTCATGTCTTGTCGGTGGGGGGTGGCATAATTTGTGCCAAGATTCGAATTGGCATGTGGATATTAAATGGTTTAAGAGGAGGTTCATTACATTGAGTTAAAAGCGTGAATTAAGGAATTATGAAAACATCAATTTGATTGTTGTGACAAGAAATTAGTCCAATTCAAAAATTGGGGGCATAACTCGGAGTTATAAAAATCACAACACCATTTCAAAATAGAAGAAAGGAGTGGTTCAAGATGTGTGGAAGAAGGAAGGAAAGCTCGAAGAGGAGGAAGGAAATGAAATCAATCAATCATATAATTTGAGGACACAGTAAGAATCGTTACATTTAGTTGTGAGACCCTAGGAAAAGGAAGAACCTCCAATCTCAAGTATTTGTTGCATTTACTTTAGTATTTATGTATTTTTTATTTATAGTCATTTTCTAGAAGGATTTATGGTTTTGGAACAACAAGAAATTGCATCTTGTAGAAGCCCATTTCTTTCAGAGTCACAATCCTATAGAGCTCTATTATAAAAAAAATTAAAAAAAAATGAACCAACTCCCCTTGCGTTTAATCCTCCTCAATGTTGTAAGAGTTTCTATGTTCAACAGAGCTCTGGTTGAATCCTTTCATAACCAAATATTTTTCTTGTGATTCTTTGAAAACACATCCTCTAGAATTATGATTTACATAGTTCCTATAAAAAATCATTTCTACAAGAACAATTGCAGAGAAATGTACCAACCAGAAAATTGTCAAGAAAATCCTCATTTTGCCTCTGTCCTTTGAAACAAAACCCTTGTTGAACTTTTTTATCACCATATTTTCCTAAAAACCAACTTAATTTGTCATCCTCTCTAAGGAACAGTTCAACTTGAACATTATATAGGAAACCAGTAACCAACCTTTCTCTCTTCTCAAAAACTCCACTGATCATCCTTGAAAACAACCATGGGAGCTAGATTCAAAAGGAGGGAACCAACATAGTCTTTCATGATTTATGATAACCTTGAGATAGTAGAAATTTTTCATAAATGTGATTGGATGGGATACTTTGAAAGACTTAGAGGGTTTGGTGATGACGTATCCATGGAGTTTTCTCATAATTTCTAGAATATACAAGAATAGGAGTATGTGACCACAACAACAGGAATAACAATTAGGATCAATGAATCCTCCATCAACAAAGTTTCTAGTCTACCCTTAGGAATCCCTTGGGATAAAGAAGAAAGGAAAGAATCCATTAATTCCAAGAAGGCTTTCTTCCTCCAAAATGAGAAAATTGATGAGGACAAAAATGGCATCAAAAGGGAAAGTCTTGCTCACCCATGGCTAGAGGTAGCTTATCATATCATCAAATATATCACATGTGAGGGAAGGATGAGTGTAGTTTATGCTTACCATTTTATAATTTTGCACCAGCTGAGGCACCTTCCAAATCAGGAACCCCACCAAAACTTGAGTATCCCTTATTTCCTTCTTCAAACACTAAAAGAGATGAGACTAAAAGTATAGAGAGGAAAACAAAAAATCTTAGAACATCATGGACTCATCAAGATGATAGTTTCATATGCTCTTAGGATTTTGAGAAATAAAATTATATGGATAGATTTCATAAACATGGACAGACAAACATTTGAAGAAGTGTAGACAGTAATGAGTGAGGAAGAAAAGAAAAAGGGAGAAGAACCTAAGTGAATCACTATGTTTAAAAATTCAAGACAACAAGAGAAAAATAAAAAGTAGAAATTTGATGAAAAATATAAGTGGTTGATGCCTTGACTGCTTTAGGAACCCCCACTTTTATCCCCTTGAAAATCACCAGTGAAAAATGGGTACATCCCAGAAGAAGGAGGTCCAATAGAATCAAGAGTCAAAAGAAGTAAATCCTAGTGTCAAGCACTCCACTCACCATCACATCCCAAGTGGAAGAGGGCAAGGAATATCTTAGCCCAAAAAAACAAAAAAAAACTAAGGGGGAGGAGACTCAAGAGGAAACAATAATGAAAGAAGAAATACCAATGGAAGGAATCTCCAAAACAAAAACCCTTGTGGAAAAACTTATTTATCCAACCTTGTTAAAATTAGAGAAATCCAAGGTCGATGCCATCAAGTGGAAAAGGGTGGCAGAAAATAATAAAGGAAAGTTAAAAGAGTAGATTGCTCAATAGTTGGAGCAGAAACTCCAACTTATGCAAGAAAAGTTCCAAATTATGACTATGTGGAAAATAGAATACAGCCATAAGCTGAAATTAGAGAACCAAAAGCTTCAACAGTAACTGAGTAAGGCAAGAAGAAATATACAGGAGAAGAACATACAAGTGGAAATTGTGGAAGAAACAATCAAAACAATAGATAAAGTATCTAAAGTCCCCGAGGTGTAGGACAGTCAGTGACGAAGTGTGTTGTTAAGGAACTATGTGATGTTAAAGTCACCAGTTCGAAACCTGCGAGGACAAAAAATACAACCATGTTAAGGGTTGGTGTGGCTCAGCCCGGGTGCAATCCCAGGGTGATTTTGACAGCTTATATGCCCATGAGTCACAATTTCTCAAGCCATAGGCTAGTCCCATAGGTCATGGAGAAACTAGCAAACAAAAAAAAAATAGATAAAGTATATGAAGAGATGTTGGAATACAGACCACCAACAAAAACATACACATTATTCCTGAAATAATAGTGGCAAAAAAATAAGATTGCTCACTTGGCCAAAATAGTGAAATTCAACCTTGACTCCCCCCAAGACTTCCTTGATTCCTATTAGGGCTATGATCTAGAAGAAAGAGCTAGACTATGTGAATTCTACCTCCATAACCTCATCTTGCCACACCCCTACAATTGGAATCATAATCCATATGTGGGGTATGTCCAATTGATGGCCTTTTCATCCTGGCTAAGGCATGAGGAAATGAGGGAAGAAGAGCTAAAGAAGTACAAGGAGGATGAATAGAAAACACCCTTATAGATTAGAGCAGAGGATTCCAGGACTAAAGATGTCATAAACATTCATCATAGCCTCTCCTTGGATAAGGATGTAGCTCCAAGATGGATGGCCAAACAAAGGGAAGTAATAGCCCATCTTGATGTCTCACTCAAATTATTGGGAGAGAAAGCAACAAAGGCTTGCCACAGAAGGTGGCACTCCTTGCCTCATGATTTGCAGATCAGATAACGTCATTCTCCCAATACCTTACATCTTTCCCTCCTAAGAACACCCTAATACAAGGAAACTTTGAGAAAAATGAAGACTAAATGGTTTGGGATAAGAATGAGCCCTCCACTTTTTATCCCTATAGAACCTACGTATAATCTCAATTTAGAAAAGGAATAAAAAGAATAGGCCAACATTGTGAAGGATAAATTATACCATGATTAACAAGCTATCACCAAATATGTGGCCTGGGATATGAGATAGGAAATCAGTAGGAAACAACAAGGTGGTGAACAACAAAAATTTGTTGAGAATAAACAAGGCATTGAGAAACAACAGGATGATGAGAAGTAGGAAAATATTGAACAACAACATCTTAGTAAGCAATAATAGGGTACACAATAGCAACAACAATAGTAAGAACATAAAGACAATTTTTGGTTGCATAAAGAGTGTGCAAAAGTTCAACTGGGGGGTGATGATGAGCCTCATTATTGCCCATTCTAACGGATCATCTTTGGCACATTTTTCCACCATAAAGTGACCTAATGTTTTATTTTGACCATATTTAATAGTCAGTCATGGGTATTTTGTATGTTTCTTAATGAATGTGTGATTGAGGTGAATTTTTTTGTATAATATACCTTTTTGCACTAATAGTTTTGTCAAAATATATGTATTCCACCAACCAAGTTGAACTATAGGATTCAAGGGCACCAACCTTGTAGAAGCATGGGATTTTGTCTCCTCAAATGAGTTGTCAACCAAAGATCGGGGAAAATTGTCCATTCCTACCTTCAAGAGTTCTCCTTCTGCATTTATGACTACTTATGATCAGAAGTAGTTCGAATATACAGATGTAAATGGATGAGATCCCTCATTTACTCATTTATCTCCTTGATTTAGGAAGGAAGGTCGAACTCTCTAGCTATAAATAGGCCTCTAGTCTAGGAGACAGAAATAGAAAATTTTGGAGAAGTATTATGGGAAGATTTTTTGAAGACTTGTATTGAGAACTTAGAGCTTTCTTGTTCTTGATATATTACTGATATTTAAGAAATAATGATGGTTTTTCTTTCAGTCTATTAATATTTATTTTAGGTTCCTTGTGCTTCTTGGGTAGATCCCATACAAGAGGGCTCACGGATCCTGCTATTGTTTTTGTAGTTTTCATGCATATTAGTTAGTGCCTAGATTGATCCAGGAGGATCTAAAACCTCACAAAGGTCCAGGAAGATCTAGAACACTCATAGAGGTCTAGGAGGATCCAAAAATGCTCAAAATTTATCATCTCAATTTCTCTAGAAAATGAATTCATTGCATTGATCTCGGCGATAGCTTTCCAACGATGCAAAACTTGCCTCAAACAAAGTTCGTATGCAAATGTTATGGTCAGTAAAAGTTTTGGTCAAACTAGGAAGAAAGTCAAAAGTTAAGATGACATGTGTCACCACTAAAAGGGTGAAACATGGCACAATAGTACAGACTGTATGATCTTGATGTGGCAACACCATAGAGCGCCATGTGGTGCATCATACAGTTGACTGAGTATGCAACAAGGCGACCTTACAGGCTTAAGTGGACAAGTCAGCTTTTGACACATGGCATACAAAGCATAGGTGGACCAATGAGAGACTGCCACATGGCATCCTCCCATTGGCATTCTCTGGTCATGGTTTATGAAAATTTTGGAGGTCGACCATAGTCAAACCCCTGACCACACATATATAAGTCTAACGAATTACCATTACACCACAACCATGTCACTTAACCACTAATGGCATGAATTATATTTAAGTTTGTTTAAAGGTATATTTGGTGGGGAAAAGGGCCAAGGGATACGCCCCCAGCCCCTGGTTTATATGATAACTAATATAAACTTGACCCAATAGTTGCACGAGGATTTAATAACCATATGCTAACAAACCATTAAATGATATACCATATGTATCCTATAGTTACGACAAAAAAATGTGAATTGGGGAGAGGTCCACGGGGTTGAACCCGTGACCTCATCCCAACTATACCAATTCCTCCACCATTGTGCGAAGGGTGCTACTTATTACGACATGCGGACAACAATACATTTAAGTTGATTCCCACGCCAGCGTAAAGGTCCGACCATAGTTTGGCCAACCTAGCCCATTAAATGGGCATGAATTCTAAATCTTGACACACATCCCAAGGTCATCATAGATCCCAAGAAAGCGTACAAAGTATGAGGTACAGATGCATCCAAGTGCATGCGAGAGAAAGTCAAGTTTTGGTTTTGTCTAGATTTGTGTGCCATGGAGTACCATGTCCAAACATAGGCATGTTTATACTCATGTTTCTCATTTTCTCGAGAGGAGCATGATGGTGATGTTATTCTTGTGCTAATATGATGTCTATGAAATTATTAGTCTATATTTCCATTAATGAGTGCCATAGTGCATCGTTTGGCATGTAAAGAGGGTAAAATTGAGCCAGTTCAAAATATGGTCAATATTATACTCATTTTTCTCAGAATTTCTCAAGGAATTCAATGGTAAACTCTATATTTGAGTTTGAGCAGTATAATTGAAAAGTGACTTCAAATTTGGCTTTGTAAGTCCATTTTGTATTGTAATTTGATATTTTGAGATTATGAAAAGCAATCTCACTGGTTTAAAGGGAACTCAGAGATGTATGTCATCAATATTGTATATTTGAGTTCTTCTATTTTTTGTTGTGTTATCTCATAATTCTTCAAGTTAATCACTATTTTATGAGATTTCGGATAATAAGCACATCATCATTTTTCTGCAAATCACCTCAATACAATTAAGAATTATTATGAATCGAGTTAGATGTTAATATGGGTATTTAAAGATTAAAATTGGTAACTAAGGATTTTCGGATCAAGTGGTATTAGAGCTAGTTTTGGCGTGTATTTGCAAGTTGATGTGATGAGGTCCAAGACTCAATTTGGTGAAGGATTTGAAGACTCTTTTTGAGAGGACAAAATGAGTAAAGCTCTCATGAAGTTAAGGCTACCAAAGAATAGTAACCGACATATTCAGAAGGATAATTTTGAATTAAGGATGCAACTGCAAACTCTTGAGGAGGAGAAGCAGAAGATACAAGATTGATTGATATGTCATGAGGAATTCCATAGAAGTATTTTTCATGAGTTGGAAAGAAAGTTGCAGACTAAGGATCAAGTATTGGCACCACCAGCACCATTCCATGAAGATTGGAAAATAGAGAATGAGAAGTCCTTGATGCAAGAGAAACTATCTCCTTCAAAGGGTATGATCAAGAAAGTTGATTCCTTATATTCTTCTTCTCCCCATCAAGATGGAGAATGCTCAAGGGTGGTTGCAGTAAGGAGAAATTCAAATGAAGAGGTCCTTCATAAGCAGTTAGTCTTAACTTCCATCCCAAGGAAAGGTAACATATGTAAAACATCTCCAAAAAGAGATGTGCATTCTAAAGAGGGAATGAAAAAATTTCCCACCGGTAAGACTGGTATATGGTCTACGTATCCATGTGCTTCCTTTGGAACTAATAACCATAATATGGCGAAATGTCGAAGAATAAAATCTGTGCAATAAAATCCATCCGAGAAGAAGTCTAAGGGAAAAGATCATTTCTAAAAACAAAGAAAAAGGGGGAATGACAAGAAGGGATTGTGGTTCCAAGATAGGAACAAGATACTCTACTCTTATTGTGGTAAGAGTGGACATCAAATCGAGAAGTGTTGGATTCTTTATCCACACTTATGTCCAAAGAAAACCCAAAAATATGTATAGGCACTTGCAAGAAGACAAGTAGCAACCCCAGTTGAAGTTAATAGTCTCATTGAAAGATTTGAGAAATAATTTTTCTTAATGGTTGGTCTTAACAGTGTAACATATGAAGACATTGAGGTATGGTTCATGGATAGTGGCTCATCTCGCCACATGATAGGAATGAGATCATATTCCCGACTTTCTCGGAGATTGACACAGATTTTTATGTATGATCTAGAACTAACAACAAACAAGAAATAAGAGAGTTTGGATAAGTAAGATTACAGCTCGAGTCGGGAGGATTTCTGGGAATAGAACATATGCCATATGTTCCATATTTGAAAGTAAACCTACTCTCAGTTGCAACTTTTGAAGATGAAGGATATGCATTCGTGTTCCAGGATGGACAGGTGCTTGTGTATTCAATGGAAGATACTCAAGTCACAACAGTAGTGCTTGGTGTTTGCAAAAAGAGGTTATATATGGTGTTTGCAAGGAGAGGTTATATAGGTTATTGGGAAGACCTATAATCTTGTCTAATGGTTTCTTGGAATCAGCATCGGACTCTACGTCAGATTCAATTCCATATTCAACATCATGGTCCGAGGCATTGTCAGAGATAGGAAGTTGTCAAACTCCTTCTAGTACAATTGGAAGAATGAATCCATGAAGAAAACTACCTATCAGAAAATATTTCATTGTAAATATGTAAATATGTAAATTTGTAAATTTGTGAGATAGTATGCATATGTAGATACCTTCTAATTATATTTCTCTTGTTGTATTAGAAGGCTTGTAATCCACTCATTAGACAATTTTAAGAGTGAGAGGAGTCTTGTAAGATTTCTATATAGCCACCTTATAAATTTTCAAGAATGAGAGGAGTTTTGTAATATTTTTATATAGCCACCTTATGACTTATAAGAGTTACAAAGATCTTATATAGATTTCTAATCCTTTCAACAACAATGAAGCTAAAAGTAATTGTCTTATTATTAGCTAAAGAATTTCATATGGATCGAATTGTCTAAGTTAACATTATTATTCTAAAGTACCAAAGACAAAGGAACATAAGGATACAAGCAATTGGAGCATGTAGATTGAAAGCAGGATGAGCCTCGAAGTAATGTAAATATTCCTAGAGTTGGTAAAGATAAGAGGTATATACTTGTGAATATGTATTCTACAAGCATATTCACGATATTATGTCTAGTTCATGTAGATGTATACCTTGAGAAGAAGTGGGTCAAACGATACAAATGTATACATAGAATATGTTATATTTTCTTTCAGGGAAAGAGAGATGAAATGAACATGGAATTCATTCAAAGACCCCTACAGATACATTGACAATACAAGATCAATGAGTCCAAATGGGAAAGGCATAGATCAACATTCGAATTGGTTTAATGATTGGCTGAGATAGACTATCTTCAGCAGAGAAGGAGATGGGAGTGGATGTTGAGTACATGATTCTTATTTGGATATTATAGAGATTCGGTGAGCAGAATTTTGTTATGAAGGAATCTATGAGCCAGAACCGGAACTAGATTTGAACTAGCACCAGATGCCAAAGAGCCATATTCAGATCCATATTCCATACAAGCAGACATAAGTACATTGATCTAGTATCCAAGATCCAAGATAAAAATTTAGTCCCAAAATATTCGGCAAGGTAGAAGAGTGAAGTAGCTTCATCATCACTAAGTTACTGAATAAGAAAATTTCAGTAAGGTGGAAGAGTGAGTAAGAGTTATCATCACTAAGTTGTTGAAATATTCATACTTTTGGAGGACCAAAAGTTCTTTAGTGGGAAGGTGTAATCCAGTAGAATCCATAACGTTCACAGAAGGTTTAGGAAGATCCAGAATGCTCACAGAGGTCTAGGAGGATCCATAAAAGCTCAAAATTTGACCATATCAAATGCTCTCGAAAAAGGAATTTTTGTGTAGAACTCGACGATAGTTTTCCAACAACGCAAAAATCGCCTCAAATGGAGTTTGTATGCAAAATTTATTGTTGATCAAAGTTCAAGTCAAACAGGGAAAAAGTCATAGTCAAGGTGACACATGTCACCACTGGAAGGGTGACACGTGTCATGACCATACAGGTTGTACAATGTTGACGTGGCCATATCACATAGTGTTATGTGGCACATTATACAGCTGACTGGACAGGTGACAAGACAACCGTACACCACAAGAAGACCAATTGCAAATTTACACGTGTCTGATCTGTACAACAAGATGACATCATGGTGGCATCAACATGGTAACGTGGAAACATGATAGCGTGCCATGTGTCACCTTGGAAATGGAATTTTCAAGGGTCCATTTGGACCAATAAAAAATGGCACGTGTCTTTTGTACGGATGACGTGGAAAGTATAGTTGGAAGATAGGTAGACCAATAATAGACTAACACATGACAACCCATACACACAGGTGGAAGATAGGTCAACAGTGATGTGGCAATCATACAACATAGTCAGCATCGATGTGGCAAAGGTCATACAATCAACCAATGATAGGTTGCCATGTGGGCCAATCCAATGGTGCCATGTGGCACATTTCAGAAGCACAAGTTGGCCTGGGTATAATATTTTGTTATGGGCTTGGTGGATTCGAACCTTCAACATCCCATGGAATCTGGGAGGAATATTCCAAATTCCAACGATTTCATACCAATCCGCTAACCAATATACCGTATTTAAAACTTGTTATAATATATTTAATGTAATACATATGTTTTCAATGTGTGTGAAAGGGACGATGCCTCGGGGTTTGAACCCTCGAACTCCTCGCTAACAATCCAACGACCCAACCAATGTGCCACCAACCAAATATTTCGGAGAGTAGTTGGGGGCCCATGCCCTATTCATGGGCATAGATCTCAATGTTGACACACAATCCGAGGAAGACACATATCCAAAGGAGCATATAGATTTCTATGCAAGGTATGAATGAGTGTCTCTATTTGCATGCCAAAGATTTCCTAGATTTTGGTGTTGCATAGATTTGTGTGCCATGAGGTACTCTGTCCAAACATAGGCATGTTTATACTCATTTTTCTCGTTTTTCGAGAGGAGTATGATGGTGATGTTATTTTTGTGATAATATGTTGTCTTTGAAAGTCTTAGCCCATATTTCCATTAATGAGCGCCATGGTGCATCGTTTGGCATGTAAAGAGAGTAACATTGAGCCAGTTCATAATATTGTCAACTTTATACTCATTTTTCTCAGAATTTCACAAGAAATTCAATAATGTACTCTATTCTTGAGATTGAGTAGTGGAATTGAAGAGTGACTTCAAAATTGGCTTTGTAAGTCCATTTTGTATTGTAATTTGACATTTTGAGATTATGAAAAGCAACCTCACTGGTTTAAAGGGAACTTGGAGATGTATGTCATCAATATTGTATATTTGAGTTTTTTTATTTTAAGTTGTGTTATCTCATAATTCTTCAAGTTAATCATTATTTTATGAGATTTTGGATACTAAGAACATCGTCATTTTTCTGTAAATCACCTCAATGCGATCAAGAATTATTTTGAATCAAGTTAGATGCTAATATGGGTATTTATAGATTAAAATTGGTATCGAAGGATTTTCGATATCATGGTCAATACTAGTGCTCCACCCTTCAGTCAACTGGTTTGGATTTATTTTATTAAACAACAATACAATTACAATTTTCACATGCCATGGCATGGCAATAATATCTCCATGCTGATATAAAATCATCACTAAACATAATTTATTACAAATTAATCAGGGGATCAAAATGGGAGTGCTACACTTCGCAATCCTAGATCTCTATTTTTTTTATTGGCATCAAATAACATGTCATTCTTGAGCACGAGACATTTTGACACTTCCTTGAACATAATAGGAAATTTACTTTATTTTCTCTTCATTAAGATTATTAGTTTGTCACGATCATACTTGGCTTATGTTCTATTCCAAGAGTAAGTGACTCTAGTGGCTTTACATTTCTCTTTGGAATCATGAATCGAAGTTGTGGAGGCACTAGAGATTTGGTCTTGATCACAATCAAAGAAACCATCTTGAAGATTTTAAATAAGGCTATAAACAAAATCTCCAAGCCTTGCATTGAAGGTTCCATCCAAATTTATATCACTAGACTTAACATCTCTATGAACCACTTGATTTTCCCATTCTCTATGTAAATATCCTAAGGCATGTGCAACCCGCATCACCATCTTGATTTTCCCATTCTCTATGTAAATATCCTAAGGCATGTGCAACCCACATCACCATCTTGCATCTAGTTTTCCATGACAACAATGATCCTCCATCTTCTCTACATATTCAACCATATTGCTTTGGGAGTAAAGTGTAGTCTATGATATTACTATTCTTAGAGGTAATTGGTAAAGCATGATTGCACTAAACTATTCATAAAATAGGGTATTCAATGATATTGCTTCGAGAGTAGAGAAAAAAACCAATCCAAAAAGTGCACAAGAGATTAATGATAGAATTAAAAGCCAGTCGATTTCCATTAGCTTGTATAGTAGGCTAGGTGACCTAGTTATATACCTATATCATAGAGAAGTCAAACTCTTTGGTGAAGTTACAAAAATAAAGTTCTCGTCTTTCAATTTCAATTTGTACATTGTTATTGAGAGATTGACCAAGATGATTATAGAAGTATCTATAGGGTAAAACAAGGAAATTGATGTTATACTATAAAAAATAGAGAACATAGTAATCACATAGATGTTGAACAAATATACACAAAGATGACAATCCTTGTAGTCTTTAATTTAAGATTTGCGAAGTCGAATTTTGTATTTTATATTTTATTATGCTTTCAATGGGGTGAGAATTTTCAATGAAAAGGTATGAAATGTTTTTTGTTGTTTTACTATATTTTTTAATAACATCATTAGAAAATGTTTCTCCATAATTATGTTTCAATTGAAGCAAAACTAGATGTGAATGTGTCATGTAATTGTCCCCATTACTTAAGAAAGTACAAATGTTATGTTTGTCATCATAGTTATAAATGGAACAGCTTAGACCGGAAGAGTTTATATTTTATTATGCTTTCAATGGGGTGAGAATTTTCAATGAAAAGGTATGAAATGTTTTTTTGTTGTTTTACTATATTTTTTAATAACATCATTAGAAAATGTTTCTCCATAATTATGTTTCAATTGAAGCAAAACTAGATGTGAATGTGTCATGTAATTGTCCCCATTACTTAAGAAAGTACAAATGTTATGTTTGTCATCATAGTTATAAATGGAACAAATAAAAATTGAAGACTATGCATTTGAAACATATTAAATAAAAAATCGGATGCCATACACATTTGAAACATATTAAATAAAAAATTGGATGCCATACATTTGAAACATATTAAAGGATATGGCCTTAGTGATGCTCCACCATCATTGGTCACTTGTCGTCTTTTATTTCCAAGGAATATTGTAGATCAGCCTTTTTCGCTATTGCGATTATAGTGGTCTTTGTGACAGCTAAATAAGTATTAGTTCAATGTGACAACAACATGATTGTTGTATTTGTAAAGAATTTTTGTTCTTTAGAGATTGAAGATATGTTTTCTATGATTTTTGAATTAGTTAGTAACAATATATTTTCACATCCACCACCATTTATGATGGTTTTTGGCGCCATTTCAATGTCTATGTGATCTAAAATGGATTAGTTAATAAGTTGTTATTTATTTTGTTTTTTTTGAGTGGAAAAATTGGAGTCATTGATTTGTAGGGTCCATTTTAGGGGTAGATTTTATTTTGGTGATTTAGGGCATGGAAACTTTTAGAGCTCGTTTGAGGCACCAAATGATAATTTTTTGAGTCATTGCAGACATAGTCTGTAATCTCTCAATGTTATTCTACACATCGATAGATTTTCAACGACACAAAGATTACCTAAATTAGAGTTTGTATGAGGAAGTTATGCCTTCTACAAGTTGACCTATTTTGTTGACAACCATGCCATTGAGTGGGTGTCACATTAGCACCCATTACTCACACATGTGGAGCTAGTCATGGGTAGACTTTAAATAATATTCTACAGGGTCCAAAAACCTAACCCTAATTGGGAGTTAAGGCATGAAAAATTATAACCCCAACCCTAGATGGATATTAGGGCATGTTAAACACTAGGCCATTAGGAAAGGAAGGTGTTCCATTCTTGTTGTATTGATTACTATTCCACAATTGAGTAGAGCAAGGGAGTAGCATATTGGAACAAAAGAGAGAAAGTATAAGACCTTGTAGCAACAATAATACATGTCATAGTGTCAATGGTAACTCCATTGTGAGTTCATCTTTCTGTATTTATGTATTTCATATCTGAGCAGAAAAGAACAAGGCATAGTACTCACCTTCTAGATGGGTTTTCCCATATTGGGTTTCCGAGGGCATGTTTTATATTCATTGTGTGGATGTAGTATTAATTTTTAGCTTCTTTTATTTCATTCTTAGCATACTTTAGTGTTTTGAGCACAAAGATAGTAATACTAATCTTAAGTAAAAACTACATAATGAAGATATTGTAGACATGACAATCCTCGTGGAATTCTCCCTATAGAGAAAGTTGGGACATTTTCAGAGAGTTTGGTAGCTCTAACTCGGAAATTGGCTTAGATGAGAAATTTGGAGATAGAAGAACATGAAAAGGACCTAGAAAAGGAGCCAAAGAAAGAGAGATCAATTTCCAACAACAACTCTTCCCAATATATGTTCAAAGTGGAAGTGAAAGTGGACATCAAACCCTATCAAGGTATGATTGATGTTGTTAAGTTGAATCAATGTATGCCCAAACTTGGTGGGAAAGCCACACGTAGATGTTTAGGTTGGAGGGTGATCCCCCAATAACTAAGTGGGAGGTGTCAAAAACCTTCATTAAGTCCTAGTTTTACCCTATTGGTTATGAAAATGACTAGTAGATCTATTGGCATTATTTCTAACAGAAGCAAATGCAAAGTGTACAAGAGAACACCACTAAGTTCAAAAAATAAGTTATTATGTTGGGAATATCTCCTAAGAACTTGTATGTTCTCCTCAAGTATTTGGGCGGTCTCCATAGTGATTTAAGGAGGCAAGTGATGCTCTTCAAACTTAGGACCGTTGATGAGGTATGTGTGAAAGCATTGTATCTAGAGAAGGAAAAGAAGAAAGGACAATCAAATGGTTCCATGAAAAAACACCACCAAGGAACTTCCAAGGAGGGAAAGAAAAAGTGGAAAGGAAAGGAAAAGAAAACAACAGTTTTGCACATTAGTGCAAGGATCCAAGCAACCACTGTAACCATTGTAATATCGTTGGTCATACTAAAGCTATCTTCTAAGTGTTGGAAGCTACATCCAGAGTTAAATCCAAAGAACTGCAAGAAGGCGGCCAATAAGAAGAACATGCAACTAGCTATGGATTCAAGGAACCAGATAGAGAGCTTGAACTCAAATGTAGACAAAAATGTTATCCCAACTATAATGCATAAGGAGGTGAATTTGAGTAGCCTCCATCCTAAGGAAGAGATGAAGATAAATAAACTCTTTCATATCAAGATCTAGGTTAAGAAGACAAATGTGAATGCTCTGTTAGATTATGTTTCGCATGCCAACCTCATAGCAAAGGCTCTGGTAAATAAGCTTGGATTGGAAGTTCATGATCATATTTATCCATTGCCATTGGAATAGGTAAATATATAGTAATGGATAATAGTATATATAGTGACGGAATTGAAAATATTTATTATTACAATTATTTTATTAGTAATAAATATTTCCTATCTTTATTATTATATTAATAAATGTTTCCTATGGTTAATTGATTGGGTTGTTAAATGTCATCCATGGTCCAGTAGTTTCTCATTTGGTTGAATTGTTTCGTTTTGCATATATATATATATATATATAT
>CBVK0103109026.1:0-14132 GCA_900067695.1 Picea abies
TTGTCTTGAGCTAGTTTTGAGTTTAAATTGAAGAAAGAAGTGATTCTAGGCCTAATTAAGTTACACCTAGGGTTTTACTTCTAGGGTTTTGAGAAAGCCTTGCCATAGCAACACTTTTTTAGCCATATATTTATACTTCGAAGCTAGCCGTTTTGCCAAGAAAGTCTTAAGGAGAGGAGTAAAGCTCTAGGCCTAGCTTTAGCTACACCTAGGTAAGCCTTTTCTTTTTTAGGGTTTAGGGTTTGTGGCCTTGCTTTAGCAACACCATCAAACCCTAGCTCTCTTGTCTTTAAGTTTGAACTCTTCCTAAACCATTAGCCATATCTCCTTTGACTCCATTAACCCAAGGCACTAGTCTAGGAGTGATCTTGAAGCTTATTGTGCCTTAAACTACTTTCAAATTACTCTAAATTTGCAAACCTACTAACCTAGCGTCTAACCCTAGCCTTCTTTAGGACTAACCCTAGGAGACAACGTTTGGCCTTGATTAACATCTTGCTTGGATAGAAAGGTGCGGCCCTGTCTCCTCTTCATAGCCGTGGAGTTGAATTGTTCTTTTGCTGGTTGATTTTGTCAAAACGTCCACCATTGGCTAGCTAACCTGCAGACAACAAGTTTTATATAGAGGTGACGTCATACTTTGTTAGAACTCTTGCTTGAAACTTAAATGCTTTGACTTTGTCACTTTCCTTGATTGGTATTGAGCCATTGACTATATTTATAAGATTGATTGGTGTAAAGTTGTGCTCTTTTCCTTTCAAAATATGACTTGTTGATAAGGCTGACGTCATAGTGACTGCAGCAAAAGTTATATAGCTGATGTCACATGCTTTTACCTCTTGTTTTGCATGCAACGTTGTGAGATTCGACATTTATTGTGACAAACCTTGAGTTATTGTTTGCATCTCTAAGCCTATTTGATAAAACGTTTCACTCATTGTTTGACATTGACCTAAATATTGAAGCTTGACGTCACATCATTGCAGCAAAAATACATAGGTGACGCAACAACATTATGTGTATGAGCTAAATTGAAATATTTATTGCATTGATGATATGATACATGGTCTCATATTGAACATTGAATGCCTATTATCTCTTATGCCTTGTTGAAGAAGTGTTATAAGTTATTAATCTTTGCCTAGCAATCATTGACTTCATCAACAATTGCATTTAACCATTAGCTCATATATATGTATTTTGAAAGATAGTCTTGAATGCTTATGAAGTACTAACCCACTGCAAGCACATTCTAGTTTTCTTTGTTTTGTCTCGCAAACAGGTGCAATCGTCAGTGGAAGACTTTTTCTTGACTATCTCTTCTTGGGCAACAATCTGTGAAAGGGGTTTCTTTGACTTGGCCTTTACCTTCAGCCTTTCTTTAATCCAGATTGCCTTAGGGACGTCTCCCTTGGACTAGCCCTTCTAAATAGAAAGAGCCCCCCATCGAGGTGACAGTGGGTGGGGAAGCTCCTGTTACACCGGTTTCAAGCCCTGACTCAAGCTCCATTAACCTTTCCTACAAACCGTGCGATAACAGGCCCCAAGGGGATATCATCATTTTGCTTCGAACTGGAGTTGGATTGGTTTCTTCCCAAGGAAAGGAAAACCAGTCTAAATTATCTGTATAACTTCACTATTTTATTAAAGGTAATATAATGTTTGCTAAAAAAAAAAAAAAATTAAAATAAAAACATTAAAAAAAATCATAAAACACAAAAAAAAATTAAAACAATTAAAATAAATACATAAAAAAATCATAAAACACAAAAAAAAATTAAAATAATTAAAATAAAGACATTAAAAAAATCATAAAACTCATTTTTTTTAAAACAATTAAAAAATACCATTTAAAAAAAAACATATATTAAAAAACTTTAATAAAAAAACTTAAAAAAATAGAAAACAAAAAAGTTAAAAGAAGACATGGATTGAAAAACTTTACTAAAGGGAAATATTTAAAAACTACATTTGTACGAAGTTTGGGGGACAATTCAATGCCAAACATTTTCTATAGGGTTTTCACTTAGTGAACCTATGATATAGCAAGTGCGTTCTTGTGATATTAAAGAATACCCCTAATTTCATTAGATATTAATAAATCTTTCAAAATCCTTTTGTTCAACCCCCCTCCCAATACATATTTCCAATCAAAAGAATCCCTATTTTAACTAGATATCTGCTACTTTTATTAGATACCCATTTTTATATTCCAAAATATATATAAACCTTCCATGTACCACACATTCCCCTAGTACCTACAATATATTGTCTTTATTTTTTACAAATTTAAAACCCCCTTTATGAATGGACACATAAGATATTGGTCAACAAGATGAAGTCCCCGTGGAATTTCCGCCCACCTCCCCCCACCAAACTTCATGTAAATATTATATGGGTGCCCCTCCCCCTTCTATTTCTCAAAAGAACAATGCCATACTTCATGTAAATATTGTATGGACACCCCCCTCCTCCCGATACTCAAAGGAGTGGCTCAACCACTCCTTTGAGCGATGAGAGTAGGAGGTCACCCATACAACGTTTACATGAAGGTGGGGAGGAGGAGGGGGGATGCTAGGCATCACGCCTCTGTGACCTGTCCTCCCTCAAGTGTTAGGATATTTAGACACTTAGGAGTTAGTAAGATCTACTTGGTCTATTGTGTCATTAGGTAAAAGTGTGTTTTCTAGTGTGTTTCTTTAATATGCATTAGTATGCATTTGTAGTTAGGAAATATGACGGTCACAGTATGTTCCTGACATAGAGTGATCCGACGGTTTATACTGTCCTCGATCTTAACGACCATTGATCTGTGGCTTAACACCCAATTGGTCCATGATCTTTATTTAAAGAGCATGGAGGGTCATTTGCTGATGATTGATTATGAGAAACTCTCTTGTAAAATCTTTCTATAATCTTTTTCTTTGCATTAATAAACTGCTCCAAGTGGCCGCATTGGCTGGGGTCGTGGATGTTTCCCCATAGGGGTTTTACCACATGAGAACATCGGTGTGTTGATTTTTGATCTGGTTATGTGAGTGGTTACTGAAGGTGTTCGTCCTCTATTGGAATACCTGTGTTTTCGAACATGGTATCAGAGCCTGTTTGAAGATCTGCTCCTATTGAAGATCGAGATCGTGAAGCCGAGTTACCTCATCTCCACTTTATGTCATTTTCATACATTTTGGGGCTGAGAGGAATGTTCCATTGCGTCCAGAGTGCTCATTTTAGTCAGGAACATTTTTCGTTTCACTTGAAAAGGTTTTCGTTTTCCCAAGATACGACCATTACAGTCAGATTCGGAGGTATAAAGCTTGAATGCACATTTTTAAATTTTTTTTACAGAGTAGTATTTTTATTTTATTTCGGTTTTGTTTTATTTATTTTCGGGTTGCTACTCTTTCATATTTGCATATTCTCTTTGCTCCGCGCCCTGTGTGATCTCGAAAAATCAGAAACAAATAGAAAAAGGTGCATCTTCCAGGTAAGCTAACCGATATCTAACCCTTGTTGTCATCGAGAAGAATTTTTTTTTTCTTCTGTGAATTTTTTTTTTTTTTAGCAATCTCTCTAAGACCATCTTCCACAACAACAACAACAAAAAGAAAACCACCCCCAATCCTCCTTCTGAACATTACAATATGTTTTGCTAGATCATTTGGTTAAAAGTTGCCTTATTAAGTAAGAGGTCTTGAGTTCAAGTCTCTTTTTTGTTACCTTTTTTGAAAAAGTTATGCAAAAATTGTAAAGTGTATTTCACTTCAAGTATAAAAGTGAATCACTATATGTAGCTTCAATATTTTATTTTAGAGTTATTTTGCATGCAACCTTTTTGTTATAAGGTAACTTCATTGTAAAAGTGATCCCTGCTTCTCTTTATAAAAGTGGGTCACTTCATAAAGCAACTTACACTATCACGTGGTCATTTGGTTATTGTTTATGCCTTTTTAAAAAAGGGCATAACTCTCACATCAAAAATCCGTTTTCAGTGCCATTGTTTTAAAAATTGCATAACTTTTCGAGCTCTTTCCATTCAGATCATTAGTTTTAGTTTTTAAATCAACATTATCTGGATATTTAATATGGATTCTACAAGTACTGTCTTGCTTACCAACAACAACTACTTCCAATGAAAATCTCATATGGAATATTTGTTAAGAAGTATAGGCTTGTACCAGATTACCTTGGGAAAGGAAAAAGCACCCACTGATGCTGATAAGAAATCCAAGTGGGATAATAGGAATGACGAAGCACGTGGACTAATCAAAATTTTCATTTTTCCTGATTTAAGGTACCACATTTAAGACATTGATGACCCTGAAGAAGCTTGGGAAAAGATTGAATTTGTGTTTGGTAAAATCAATATTATTCGAGCACAACAGTTAGAAAATCAAATACTGACCTTGAGTCCAAGTGATTTTTCTTTCCTTGGAGACTATCTATCTAAGTTTAAAACACTTAGAATTTTATGTGAAGAATGTAAGATAAACATGGAGGAAGAGCGTTGCATCTATCTTATTCTTTCTAAGATAGGTAGTGCATATTCTGTGTTTGTATCCACCTTTTATGCCATGAGAGAGGCTCTAGGGGAAGAATCTTATGAAAAACACACTCTTGAGTCCTTTTGTTCTTATTTGATTCGAGAGGAAGATAAGCTTGTACAATTGGGAGTGATCAACACTGCGGGTCCCTCCAACAAAGCCTTAGTTGCCCATCAAAAATATAAACCCAAGTATCCCAAGAAGAAACATCCTCGCTACAACAAAAAACAACATAAGGGTCCCAAACCTACTCAGACAACTTCAACTCCTACTGGTGACAAAGGAGAAAAATATAAAAGTAAGAATACTAACAGACATTGCAACTTTTGTGATAAAGATGGTCATGATGAGTCCAAATGTTTCAAGAAGATGGCAGTGTTAGAAGCAGTGATGAAGAAGCACAACGTCATTATTGATTCTACTTCTTCTTCTCACGGCCATGCACTTTCTGCTTCTAGTTTCTCCTTCAATGCAAATTCTACTTCTACTACTTCTTCTTTTGATGAGTGGCTTATTGATTCGGGAGCATCTTATCATATGGCTAAGGATAAAGCCATATTTTATGCTCTAAATGAATGTAACACCAAGAAAATATTTGTTGGTGATGATAGATCTCTTGGTGTTATAGGATCTGGAACAATTCAAGTATATAATGGTTATTTCAATGATGTATTATGTGTTCCAAGTCTTTCTTGTAACCTTCTATCGGTATATCAAATCACTCATTCAGGTGAAGGTAAAACCATCGAGTTTTCACCTCTCCAAGTTGTAATCAAGGATCTAAAAGATCCTAAGCATGTTCTTACAATTGGAATTGCTGATGATATTATTAGGTTGTACAAGTTTGACAACTTTGGGTCATCATCTTTTTCATTAGTTTTTGTTGCTCATAGTGATGACTTGAACAAACTTTGGCATGAGCGGTTTGGTCATCTAAAATATCGCTCATTGCAACAACTATGTAATCAACAGATGGTGACTGGTCTTCCTCTTGTTTCATGCAAAGATGGTGTTTGTGCCGGTTGTGTTCTCGACAAACATTATCGGGACAGTTTTGACAAACGTGCCTCTTGGCATGCCTCGGGTCCTTCGCATCTTGTTCACAGTGATTTGTGTGGTCCACTTACTTCTCCTTTTTTTTTCTGGGTGCAAGCATTTCTTAGCTTTCATTGATGACTTTTCCAGACGTACTTGGGTTTACTTCTTAAAACTCAAGAGTGAAGTTTTTGACAAGTTTTTGGCCTACAAGGTCCTTGTAGAAAAACAATCTTGACATCAAATTCAAAGGTTAAAAATAGATAATGGAGGAGAATATGTGAACAATAATTTTACAAGCTATTGCACTACATAGGGAATCCAAATGCAATAGACTGTTCCATATACACCACAACAAAATGGTGTTGTTGAGAGAAAGAGCCGCACATTAAAAGAAATGGCTAATTGTATGATCCAATCTAAGAGATTAAGTCTAAAGTATTGGGTGGAAGCCATCAACTGTGAAAATTACATAGTAAATCACACTCCCACAAAGGCTCTTAAAAATATAACACCAAAAGAAGCTTGGACTAAAATTAAACCAGATGTAAATCACTTCCGTGTATTTGGCATTATAGCATGGGCTCACATTCCTGATGATAAAAGGAAAGCATTACAACCTAAACGTGAGAAGTGTATATTTGTTGGTTATTCTGAAGATGTCAAAGGTTACAGACTTCTTCAATCACATTGTAATGAAATTATTATTAGAAGAGATTTTAAATTTGATGAAAATCTCTTGGCCTGTGAGCCTAATTCAACGATTGTGCCTTCTTTGGCCTGTGAGCCATCTTCGATGTTTGTGCCTTCTTATGATATGGTTTCTTCTTCAGATGATGACAGTGAGGATGAAAATCCACCTCCGCCTACTCACCCTCCTCCAGATGAGTCCTTTGAACCTGAACCAACACCAGCTCCACCGCTTCCTAGATGGGTCCGTTCAACATGAGAAGCAACTGGTGATCTTGTTGGCGATCCTTCAAATTAGTGTCAAACATGTTCACAGTTCCAGTGAGCCTCTTCTCTTTTGGATCAAGTTTCAGAAACTCATGATCCATATACATTTGCAGAAGCTTCAGGTCATCCAGATTGGGATACAACAATGAATGAAGAGTATCGTTCTTTAATGGAAAACGATACTTGGGATCTTGTACCTCTTCCAAACGGAAGGAAACTTGTTAGATGCAAATGGGTCTACAGAACTAAGTATGCATCAAATGGAAGTGTTGAAAGACACAAGGCTCAGTTAGTTGTCAAATGATTTTTTGAAGTTGAAGGAATTGACTATAATGAAACCTTTTCCCCTGTAGCAAAAATGATTTCCATCTGCCTTGTTCTTGCCCTTGCTGCCTCACATAAATGGGAGGTCCATCAGATGGATGTTAAATATGTCTTCTTGCACAGAGATTTGAAAGAAGAAATCTACATGGAACAACCTCCTGGCTATGTCAAGAATGACTCTATCCTTGTTTGTCTCCTCAAGAAATCTCTTTATGGTCTCAAGCAATCTCCCCGATCTTGGTATGCCAAAATGGATAGCTTTCTTATTGCCACTGGATTCTCTAGATGCCATTCTAATCCTAATGTCTATACCAAGAAAGTAGGAAGCCATCTCATAATCCTTGTCCTTTATGTTGATGAACTTATCCTTACTGGTAGTGACTCAAAACTTTTAAACCATGTGAAAACCAGCCTTAAGAAGAAATTTTAGATGACAGACTTAGGCTTTTTGCATTATTTCCTTGGCCTCCAAGTTTTGCAAACCAATGAAGTAATTTTTCTTTCCCATTCTAAGTATGCTTGTGACCTTCTTCGTCACTTTCACATGGACGATTGTAAACCAACCCCTTCTCCATTCCAGTCTATAGTCAAGCTTTCTGCCACCTATACTTCTCTTGAAGTTGATGCCACCCTGTACCGTCAATTAGTTGGTAGTCTCTTATACTTGACTCATACCTATCCTGATCTTTCCTTTGTTGTTGGTCTTGTTGCCTGATATATGCAAACACCCCATGAATGTCATTGGAAAGAAGTTAAAAGGATACTTCACTATGTTCATGGTACAGTTTAGTTTGGGATAGATTACAGTTCACGGGGGACTTCTTTATTGGTTGGTTTCACTGATTTAGATTGGGTCGGTGACCGTGATGATCGGAAGTCTACTGCTGGTTATGTTTTCAACCTTAGTTCAGGACCTGTCACTTGGGCCTATAAGAAACAATGGGCTATTGCACTTTCTTCAGTAGAAGAAGAGTACCGAGCAACGGTAAATGCAAGTTAGGAAGCCCTGTGGCTTCAAAAGATCCTTTCAATGTTTGGGTTCCAACACTAGCATCCAACCATCCTTTGGTGTGACAATCAGAGTGCCATCAAGCTCGCCAAAGACCTAGTTCAACATCAACATAGAAAACACATCGAGATACACATGCACTTCATCAAAAAGCTCAGTCATGATCAAGTTATTGAAGTGCTCTTTTTCCCTACAAAAGATCAAGTTGTAGACATTTTCACAAAGTCTCTTACTGAAGTGAAGTTTTCCAAACTTCGATCTATGTTAGGAGTTCAAGAAGTTGTCATTAAGGGGGGATAGGCTCTAATGCCTCCTTCCTTCTCCTATTGTGTCGCTATTGTAAATCCTTCAATACTATCCCAAGTTGTTCTTAAGGGGGGATGTTAGGATATTTAGACACTTAGGAGTTAGTAAGATCTACTTGGTCTATTTTTTCGTTAGGTAAAAGTGTGTTTTCTAGTGTGTTTCTTTAGTATGCATTAGTGTGCATTTGTAGTTAGGAAATCTGACGGTCACAATATGTTCCCGACATAGAGTGATCTGACGGTTCATACTCTCCTTGATCTTAATGACCATTAATCCATGGCTTAGCACCTGATTGGTCCATGATCTCTATTTAAAGAGCATGGAGGGTCTTTTGTTGACGATCGATTGTGAGAAAATCTTTTGTAAAATTTTTCTGTAATCTTCTTTGCATTAATAAACTGCTCCAAGTGGTCGTATTGGCATGGGCCGTGGATGTTTCCCTATAGGGGTTTTACCACGTGAAAACATCGGTGTGTTGATCTTTGATCTGGTTATGTGAGTGGTTACTAAAGTTGTTCATCCTCTGTTGGAATACCTGTGTTGTCAAACATCAAGAGACTTTGAATAAGGATCCATACCAAAATCATACATGTCTCGAAAGGGATCATCCAAATGTTAGCATCCCCAGGCCTCTGCATTCTATGCCAACATCCCATAACTCTTGAACCACTTCAAGAAACATTGGCTTGAAAGGAAACCTCATCCATATGGATTTCGAGACTCGTTGAGAAGTAGCAAATTTGAAATATAAAATAGAACAATTGGATCAAAGGATTTCTCTACTGGTGAGCATGCTTACTCGTCCAGATCTCATGCGACACCAACCTACTCTATATGGAAAGGATTCCATCCTCTTGAATTTGCTTATTCCTCTGGCTTCATGTAGTATCGACGTTCCTCCAACTGGCCAAGTGGCACCTCCAGGCTAGTCCTATTTTTTTTTTTTACCTATTTTTTATTATCATCTCTTAGTTCAAGTTTTAAATAGGGATATAGTCTTTCTTAATGTGTCTTTTCTCGAGACAATAGCTCCTCAGAGCTCAAACTGTTCTATCTTCTGGCCCTAAGGGGATATCATCATTTTGCTTCAAATTGGAGTTGGGTTGGTGTAACAACCTCCTCATTACGATGACCCAACTCTAGTAACTAGTGCAAAAATTTTCTTTTTGTGTGTGTGTTTAAAAAGTGTGTGCATGCGTGTACAAGGAAACAATCAACGCATTCGACTCTGCGTCGCCACCCGATGATGAATAAGATGCAACCATGATGAACATACAAAGACGACAAGGACGTGCGACAAGTAACTGCATGCATAAACGACGATCACATGACGATAAGTAGCACTGACTACCCATCCATCCTACCCTGCAATGGTTAGGACCTCCAAGACACATAAGAAACGCTCAAGTCCAGGTTCCCATATATTTTAACCATTTAAGGTCTCAGGGCTGGCGACTGTTCTGAGGAACATGGAGGTGTCTACATCCCTCCCGACACAACAGACTAAGCAAATAAAAGACTTAAAAAAGTGAACATCAATGACGATCATCGCGCGATAAGTCCTATAAATCCACACAAATCCACGAGTTCCACAGTGCAAGAGATTGATTACTAAATCCATCATGGAATGACGTGAGTGCGAGCACAAGACAATAACCTTATTTCAATTCAAGATGCCAAGGTAATTCCCCCCTTGTATTTTTCTTCTTCAAGGCGCTAATCATAACATCATTCATTGAAACACATCTCCCAGGTTTGAAACAGTATCCTCATTACGCCAATCATCACATCTCCCAGGTTTGAAACAGTATCCTCATTACGCCAATCAACACATCTCCCAGGTTTGAAACAGTATCCTCATTTATAGGCTAACTAGAATAAATAACATTATAACTAAGTCATTTAGCACTGAAAACTAAATGCAATAGTTCTATCAAGGTGACTGAACCATGCCTTCGCCAATTTTCCTCTCCCACTTTAATAATTGCCTAAATTCGAGTTGGGCCATTGAATTTTAACCCAACCTCAGTTGTAGGCCATTTACTTTCATTGAACCAATGCTAACTAAAGTAACTGGTTATATTTGGAATTATAAGGTGTTACGATTAATATTCATTCATGCTATAGCAAAATATATATTTTTCTTCTTCCTTCGTTGAACTAAATTTGGCAGTAAAAATTTAAATGACCAAGGATGAAATGATAATAAAATAACGATTTATAATAATGAGGAAAATAACAACCTGGAAAGTAATGAGAATGATAATTCTTTTATCATAATTCGATCATTAAACCAACAAATGACGAAATGTTAATAAAATAACAAATTCACAATAATAAGGATAGTAACGACCTGGAAGGTAAAGATTATGATAATTCTTTATAAGATGTCAGAATTCGATATTTAAACCAACAATAACGAAATGATAAAATAACCATTTACCAATAACAAGGATAAAACCAACCAGGAAGGTAATGATTATGATATTTCTTTTTAAGCTGTCAGAATTCAATATTTAAACCAACAATAATGAAATGATAAAAATAACAATTTACCAATAACAAGGATAATAACCAACCAGGAAGGTAATGATTATGATATTTCTTTTTAAGCTGTCAGAATTCGATATTTAAACCAACAATAACAAAATGATAAAAATAACAATTTACCAATAACAAGGATAATAACCAACCGGGAAGGCAATGATTATGATATTTCTTTGTAAGATGTCAGAAATCGATTTTTAAACCAACAATAACGAAATGATAAAAATAGCAATACAATCTGGCAATTAATCATAAGCCAATAACCAGGCCTTAATAAATTAGCAATAATGATACATTCACTACCATTTACTGCCAGGTAAAGGTAAGGACTCCGACTGGGGAAAAATCAGTCATAAAGGCTGGATTAATTAGCTTGCCGTTAGTAATGTTACTGCTATAAGTGAAGTAGGAAGAAACTAAGCCATGCACATTAAGGGGTTTTATGTCGAATTTAAAAATTACAGAAAAAGACTCAAGAATTAAGGTGGTGCGCTACACCGGTGCATGCACTGCAGACAAATGGCAGGCTGGGCGGTCATTGGCCAGGCTGGGACGGTATTTGTATTCTGGAACAAGGAGTTAAATGTAGCTGCTAAAAAGTAAATGAGGAAATAGGCAGTCATACAATGACTTTTCATAAAACTTTATTACTTCTGCATTTTAATATTTCATTTTATAATTGCCTTCTATAATTGCATTTTACATTTGTCATTTAGATAACAACCAGGTGGCATGACAACAATCTTTCCATAATCATTCTGACTACGGCATTTGAATATTTCTTGGTTCATAACCGGTTTGCAAATAGATATCAAGAAATACCTCCTATTTAAATAACTCTAACCTTACACTGCGATATCATTAACCTAAAACCGAGTTATCATTTCCTTTTAAAAATAATGAAATCAACAAATATCAATAACTGTGACCACAGATTATAATACATAATCTGAAATAAAGAGGGCGGTTATAATATAGAATCTGAAGTAAAGAGGGTGATAACTACGATGCAAAAACAATAAAATAAGGCAGCAGGACATCATGAGTTCCTCCTAAAACAGAGCAAACACATGTATCAAGAGCAATCTGCAACTAAAGAGGGCGCGTTGTCCCAACTGCGGCCTCGCTGTTCTGACCAACCCCAGAACCGACTGTTAAATAAGAAATTGGATGGGACAACAGGTCTTAAACGAGGCAAAACATGAGTGGTTGACTTTCAAAATTGCAGGGGTGTAACGCTTCTCCAGAAATGGTGCCAGCATCATGTGCGTAGGATTGATGTGTATTGGGAAACCACTAGCCGTTTGAATGGAGGGCACTGTCGGCCTAAGGAAAAACACAGTAAAACAGGCGTAGCAATAGAAGTGTCTCTAATTCAGACTGTGCGCTGTTGCAACTTCAATTCTACTAAGGGAGAGATTGGGGATTGCATGTCAGTGGATGAAACAACCTAATTAGATGCAGCAGATGGGGATTTCTCTTTGAACCAAAAAGGGATATCTTGGAGGGTTCTCCGTAAATGGATGCAGCAATGGCTTTAATGGTTGAAGTGGTACACTACTGTAGCGTTGTAGTCCAGACTCTAGGGAGCTCACTCAGTCATGGAATGCGTTAAGGGATCAGACAACTCAGCCATTAGGAGGGTAATGCATCTACCGGTAGTTCTCTATTCAAGAGGGTATCTTCGAACAGAACAAAAATCGACCAGATCAGACAAGGAACTTCTAACCCAAGGCATTATTGCTAGATCCAACCATAAACTTCCCTACTGAATTTTTACAGCAAAAAAAAGAGGTCGATTTGTGAAGTTCGCTGCAAACATTCTCAACGAAACCTTATCACAAGAACTCACGGAATTACATACTTGCAGATTTAGTCATATTCAACATATAACTTTGGGAATTTAAGCAACATGCAGACTCGTTGACTCATATATGTAAATTTTGGTTTAGAAAACAAATCTAACATTCCAGAATTTGATTTAGACATATACAAAAATTTCAGTCTTAACAATCAGATGTATGATTACAGTCATTAAATTTTCAAACGCAAGATTTAGGAGACAGTTCAGCATATAAATTTAAAGCAATTCAACATGTTAGAGGGACAGGTTCCCTGCAAATGGAACCATTTACCACCACTAATATTACACCTGCAGATCTAGTTCATACCTCCTACACAGTCTATCATTCAACCAAATAAAAACATACCTTTGCCTGTTCGCCCGCTCCGGGTGACGTCCACGCTCCTTGCCGCTCCCGCTCGCCGACCATCGAGACCTCACCGGTACCTGCCAGCCAATCGCTAGGGGTACTCTACTTCCCCCTTAGCCCCCCGAGCCGCAAAGGGGCCACACACAGTCCAGATGGTATACCTAGCTTCCTAGCTCGCCTCACAAGGCTGAGCTACCACTCCAATACAAGCTGAGAAATTCCCAACTCCTCACAAGCAATCAATCCAGTCCCAAATTCGACAGCATAATGATACCTAACAGCCCCCCCTCTTTCTCCCCTCATCCCCCTTTCTTTTATAGAGTTTTGAGACCCCCTCTTGCCCTAATCACATTTAATTTAAGTTTTAATAAAAACCCTAAAAAATTCTCTGTTGTACAAGTGTCATTCATCCCCCACGTTTCTCCAACATTATTTTCTTTAAATTTATTAAAAGGCTCACTTCCCTATTTTTATTATTCCCTTTTTTTTTTTTTAAATAAAAAAGGTAAATGCGCTAACTAACCCCCTTTTTTTTTAATTTATAACTTTTTAAACTCCCACACGTTAAATAATTTTATTACTTATTAAATGTCTATGTTTCCTTGTGCGCTAATTAATCTTTTCAATTATTATTTATTTAATATCTTTTGTTCTTTCACAAGTTAGGAATTAATTTCCTCTTTGCAAATTTTTAAATCCCTTAGTTAATTAAATCCTTACTCTCTTTATTTACCCCAAGAATTTTATGAAGACCTAACTATTACTTAGGTGGGTTCTGGCTTAAATTGTTATTTTTATTCCAGGGTCTGTTCTTAAGGTTAGACTAAAATTTTACCCTAAAAGTTTTAGACTCAGTACTTAGATTCTAAACTAGGCGACACTGGGTTAGGGGAGTTGTTTAAGGATTTCTTAAGGCGTTATTGTCTTAGGGATATTTAGGTTTGTTTCCTTCATCCACATCAATGCTACGTGCCCTTCAGGATGCACCACGTGCTCCAAGGGTGCCACTCGCCTCGTTCATTTCCTTTGCACGACGTGCCCTTCAGGATGCACCACGTGCTCCAAGGGTGCCACTTGATTCTTGTGTTTCTTTTGTGCGATGTGACCTTCAGGATGCACCATGTGCTCCAAGGGTGCCACTCACCAACTGGACTGATTGGTAGACATCTATAACCCCTGGAGTCAACACTCCGCCAGGTG